>CM031237.1:496932941-497048166 GCA_018340775.1 Taxus wallichiana var. yunnanensis | reverse complement strand
TCAAAAAAATGTGAAAATAACAACTTTTATTTAAAATTGCCAAATATCACAAGAGTCGTGACTTTTTTGAAAATATCAAGTTTTTGAAAACCCTCACTTTTTAATGAATCTTGAATTTTTGAAAATCCCATGTTTTTAAAAATACAAACTTTTTTCAAATCTAGCTATTTTAATGTTTTACAGATTGAGGTTTAGGGCTCTGGGATATAGTATTGAGGTTTAGGTTTTTGGGCTCATGATTCAAGGTTTACTTCGTTTTAGTGTTTAGAGTTAAGGGATTAGGGCTCGGTACGGGAGGTTTAGGGTTTAGGGTTGAAGTTCAATGTTCGAAGCTAAAGATTTAGGGTGAAGAATTAGGGCTCATCTTTTACTACGGTTTGGAATTTGAAGTTTATTATTGAGGGTTTTGCACTTACAGGTTTAGGGCTCATTGTTTAGATTGATTGTTTAGTATTTAGGAGTTAACATTTAGTGTTTTAGGGCTTAAGACTCGGAATATAGGGTTTCTGAGTAATTACATCATAAGGTTTATATGGTATAGGGCTCATAGTTTAGGGTTTTAGGCGTAGGGTAAGGGTTTAGGGTTTAGGTCTCAGTGTTCATGGTTGAGGGTCCATGGCTCAGGGTTCGAGGTTTGGGGTTATGAGTTTATGGTTTAGGGTTATGATTTTATGGTTTAGGTTTAGCTCTCTAGCTAAAGGTTTAGGGTTTTGGCTTAGAGCTCATGCTTGATGTATAGGATTAAGCCTAATACTTTTAGGGTTTAGGGTTTAAGGCTCAGGGTTAGGGGTTTAGGGTTTAGGCTTCATGGCTCCGGGATCGTGGTTTAAGGTTTATGGGTAAAGGTTTGGGGTTTAGAGGCTAGGTTTTATGATTTAGGGATTAGTGTTTATGACCGTGAGGTTTAGGTTTTAGGATTCGTTGTTAAGTGTTTATGGTTTATGGTTTAGGATATAGGGTTTAAGATTAGTGTTTACGATGTTGCGATTTAGGGTTTAGAATTTCGAATCAAGTTTCATGTTTTATGGTTTAGGAGTCATTATTTTGAAAAAGTCACGATTTCAAAATATTATGATTTTGAAATAGTTAGATCATGACTTTTTGAAATTACAACCTTTTCATAATCTTGACTTTTTTGAAAATCTAAACTTTTTGAAAAACCCTAAAAAAATTTAAATATCCAAATTTTAACAATCCTTAATTTTTGAAATTCACAACTTTTCAAAAGTCATGACATGATTCAAAAATCCGTGAGAATTTCTAGAAAATTTAAATTTATCAAACTCTAACCATTTTTGAAAATCCTATTATTTTAAAAAAGTTGAGATTTTTGAAACATGTGGTATAAAAAACAATGGACTCAAATGGACACCCAGAGGACAAATTATGAGATTTTCAAAATCCTAGTTATTTTGGCGCATCACTACACTTTCGAATTCTCGACTCTTTCTCGATTATAACTTTTCGAAAATCCCAATTTTTTTGAAAATCGTAACTATTTCAAAAATTATGACGTTTTTGAATATCACAACATATTCAAAAAATCCTAACTTTTTAAAAAATTCTTACATTTTAAGAATCCCAACATTTTCCAAAATCTTTACTTGTTTTATAAATGCCAACTTTTTTATAAAATCCTTACATTTTAAGAAAATTATATTTTTTTGAAAATTAGGAATATTTTTAAAATCTAGAATTCATAAAAATCTTGACTTTTTAAAAATCTTGACATTTTAAAAATCCCAACATTTTCCAAAATCTTTACTTTTTTGAAAATCCTGACTTTTCAAAAATCTAGACTTTGTCGAAAATCTTCACCTTTTACAAACTCATGACATTTTCGAAAATATCAATTTTTTTAAAATCCCGTCCTTTTCAAAAATTTAAATTTTTTTGATAATGTCGATTTTTTCAAAAATCTTTACTTTTTCAAAATTCTAGACTCTTCAAATATGCGAAAAGCCCAAACTCTTTTGAAAATCCAAACTTTTCAAAAATCCTAACATTTTCGAAATATTCATTTTTTGAAAACTTGTTGTTTGAAAATTCAAACATTTTCGAACTCCCAACATTTATGAATTCTTGTAGTTTTCAAATATTACAACTTTGTTTAAAATTGCAACTTTTTCAAAAGTTTTGACTTTTTTGAAAATTTCAAATTTTTGAAAATCTTTACTTTTTTTAACTTCCCATGTTTTTCAAAATACCAAATTCTTCAAAATCTAACAATTTTAAGGCTCTAGGTTAAGGGTTAAGGTTTTGGGCTCAAGATTTTGGGTTTAGTGTTTAGGGTTTAGGGTTTAGTGTTTAGGGATAATGTCGAATTTTCCAAAAAATTTGATTTTTTTAAATCTTTCAAAAATCCCAACTTTTCTAAAATCCAGACTCTTCAAAAATGTGAAAAAGCCCAAATCTTTTGAAAATCTCAACTTTTTAAAAATCTTGACTTTTTCAAAATATTCATTTTTTGAAAACCCATTATCGTTTGAAAATGTGAACATTTTAAAAGTCTAATCATTTTTTAAATCTTGATGTTTTCAAAAATAACAACTTTGTTTAAAATTGCAACTTTTTCAAAAGTTGTGACTTTTTAGAAAATATCAAGTTTTTGAAAATCTTGACTTTTTAAAAATCCCAAGTTTTTCAAAATACCAAATTCCTCAAAAAATAACTATTTCAAGGTTTATGATACTATGGCTCTAGCGATTTAGTGTTTAGGGTTTAGGTTTTTTGGCCTAGAATTCTAGGTTTAGGGTTTAGGGATTAGGCTCAAGATTCAGTGGTTCAAGGTTTAGAGATGAGTTTCGTGGTTTGGGGATCAAGGTTTAGGTTTTAAACAATTTAGGGTTTTGGCCTGATTTTTGAGTTTTAAGGTTTAGAGTGAGGATTTGGGGCTCATTTTTTAGGGTTTGTGGTTCGAGGTTTACGATTAAGGGTATTGAATTTATGGCTTAAGGCACATGGTTTATGATTGAGGGTTTATTATTTATGATTTAGCATTTAAGGTTTAGACTCGAATTTAGGGTTTATAAATAAAGTGCCTCGAGTTTAGGGTTTAGGCGTAGGTGTCGGATTTAGAGTTTAGGTATCGGTGTTCATGGTTGAGGCTCCATGGCTCAGGCTTCGAGGTTCATGGTTATGATTTGAGGGTTTAGGGTTTAGGTCTCTAACTAAAGGTTTAGGGTTTTTGCTTAGGTCTCACGGTTGTTTAAGGTTTATGGTTTGTGGTTTAGGGTGAGAGTTAAAGCTTTAGGATTCATTGTTTAGGGTTTAAGGTTAAAGGCTCAGGGTTAGGGGGGTTTATGGATTATTGTTTAGGGGTTAGGGTTTAGAGTTTAAGCTTCATGGCTTAGGGATCATGGTTTTAGGTTTAGATTTTAGGTTTTATGATTTAGGGAATTAGGTTTATGGTTTATGGTGAGAGTTTAGGGTTTAGGTTTTAGCATTCAATTTTAATGGTTGAGATCTTGTCTCTTTTGAAAATCCCAAGTTTATCAAAAAATTTGATAAAGTCATGTATTTAAAAAGTTCACAATGTTTAAAACCCCTGTGATTTTTTAAAATTCGTAATTTTTAAAAAGTCATAATTTTATAAAAAGTAAAAATTTTGAAAAAGTAAAGATTTTTAAAATGTTAGGATTTAAAAAAATTAGGTTATTAGAAATAGTTGAGATTTAAAAATCATTGATGTTTTTGTATATCATGACTTATTTGAAAAATGCATCATTTTTCAAAATGTTCACTTTTTTAAAAATCCCAACTTTCTCAAAATTCTTGGCTTTCTCACAATCACAACTTTAATGAAATCCCAATTTTTGTTCGAAATCCCAATCTTTTCATAATCCTAACTTTTTTGAAATTCTAAATTCAAAAATTTTAAATTCAAAATTTTTAATTATGAAATTGTATCTTTTTCTAAAATTACAAATTTATTAAAATCCTTTTTTAAAATTCACAACTTTTTGAAAATCATGACATATCAAAAATCCAATATTTTTGGAAAACTATATTATTGAAACTCCTACTTTTTTTTAAAATTCCGATATTTTAATAAAGTTGAGATTTTTGAAAAATGTCGTAAAAAATAGACTCAAATAGACACTCAAAACACAAGTTATGACTTTGTAAAGTTCATGCTAATTTTTGTATCACTAAAATTTTCAAATCTTGACTTTTTGAGATCATAACTTTTTCGAAAATCCCAACATTTTTAAAAATTGCTAGTATTAAATCAAGACTTTTTTGAATATCCCGACTTATTCGAAAAATATCGATGTTTCAAAAATCCCAACATTTTTAAAAATCCTGACTTTTCAAAAATCTTGAAGTTTTCAAAAATCTCCACTTTTTTAAAAAAATCACGACTTTTTGGAAAATCTCAAATATTTTGAAATCCCGTCTTTTAAAAAATCCTCACTTTTTTGAAAATGTTGAGTTTTTGAAAAATCCAGACTCTTCAAAAAATCATCCAGGGGTGTTGACTCTTCAAAAATTCGAGAAGCCCAACTCTTTAAAAAATCCCAACTTTTCATAAATTTTGAGTTTTTCCAAATATTAATTTTTGAAAACCCCAACTTATTTGAAAATATGAACATTTTCAAAGTCCTAACATTTTTAAATTTTGATGTTTTCAAAAATAAGAACTTTGTTTAAAGTTGCAAATTTTTTAAAACTCGTGATTTTTTTGAAAATCTCAAGTGTGTGAAAATCCTGACTATTTCAAAAATCTTGACTTTTTGAAAATCACAAGTTTTTCAGAATACCATTTTTTTCCAAATCTAGGGTTTAGGGTTTAGAGTTTAGGTTTTATGATTTAGGGATTTGGGTTTATGGTTTATGGCTAAGGGTTTAGGGTTTAGAATTATGTGTTAAGGATTAATGGTTTATGGTTGAGGATTTAGGGTTTTGGGATTAGTGTTTAGGATGTTCGGGTTTGCGGTTTAGCGTATATGACTCAGGTTTTAGGTTTTGCTTTTTAGGGTTTTCCCAACTTTTTAAATGGCTCACAATTTAAAAAATATCCCGATTTTGAAATAGTTAGGATTCTAAAAAAAATCGTGATTTTCAAAAAGTCATGGTTGAATTTTGTAATAATAAAGATTTTGAAAATGTTAGGCTTTTCAAAACATTTACGACTTATTCAAAATTGTTAGGATTTAAAAATCTATTAAGTTTTGTAATTCTTGGACATATTTGAAAATTGCACCTTTTTTAGAAATCTTGTCTTTTTTGAAAATATGAACTTTCTCAAAATTCTTGGCCTTTTCAAAATCACGACTTTTTTGAAATCCCAATTTTTGTTCGAAAATCCTGACTTTTTGGAAAATCTCCACTTTTACAAAATCACGAATTTTGAAAAAACTCAATTTTTTTAAAATACCGTCTTTTTAAAATCCTAACGTTTTCTAAAATGTCGAGTTTTGAAAAATCTAAACTCTTCAAAAATCATGACACTTAAAAATGTGAAAAGCCCAACTCTTTAGAAAATCCTAACTTTTCAAAAACCCTAACTTTTTAAAAATATTCACTTTTTGAAAACCCTGACTTGTTTCAAAAATATCGATGTTTTCAAAAACAACTTTATTAAAATCTCAAGTTTTGAAAATCTTGATGTTTTGAAAATCGCAAGATTTTGGGCTCTGGATTCGGGGTTTAGGGTTTAGGGATTACAAATTTTTGGGCTCGAGTTGAGGGTTTAGGGTTAATGGTTTAGGGCTCGGGTTTTAGGGTTCAAGGTTCGTGGTTGAGGGTTTTACATTTAGGGTTTAAGGCTAATGGTTTACAATTGAGGGTTTAGTATTTAAGATTTATCATTTGTGGATTTAGGGTTTAAGACTTATGAATTTAGGGTTTAGGAGCAATGTTTAGAGCTTAAGGTTTAGGTTTTATAGAGTATAAGGCTAGGACTTTAGGGTTTAGGACATAGGGGTTAAGGTTTAGGGTTTAGCATTTAGGTCTAAGGTGATTTTCATGGTTGAGGATAGGGGTGGCTCGGGGTTTGAGGTTTGACATTATGATGGTTAAACTTTAAATAGCACTTAGGGTTTAAGGTTTAGTTCTTTAGCTAAAGGTTTGTGTTTAGGGTTTTGGCTTATGGCTCACAACCGAGGGTATAGGGTTTAGGGTTTTTTGTTTAGGGTTTAGGGTTTAAGGCTCAAGGTTAGGGGTTTACGTTTATTGTTTAGGATTTAGGGCTTATGGTTTAGGTATTAGGCTTCATGGCTAAGGGATCGGGGATTAGGTTTTATGGTTTAAGGTTTGGCATTTAGAGTTTAGGTTTTACAATTTAGGATTTGGGTTTATGGGTTATGTTTTGAGGCTTTAGGGTTTAGAATTCGGTGTTAAGGGTTAATGGTTTAGGATGTAGGGTTTTGGGATAAGTGTTTAGGATTTTGGGATTTACGACTTAGTGTTTACGACTTAGGTTTCAGGTTTTTTCATTTAGGGTGTTTGGGTCATGATTTTGAAAAAGTCACCATTTAAAAAAAATCCTATTTTTGAAAATAGTTAGGATTACAAAAAACTCTTGATTTTCAAAAAAGCCTATATTTTGAAAGATTTTAAAGTGATAAAGTCAAGAATTAAAAATTTTCACAATTTTTTAAACAAATCGTGAAATTTTAAAAATTCATAATTTTCAAAAAAGCACGATTATTTACGTCTGAATTTAAAAAAAGTAAATATTTTGAGAATTTTAGGCTTTTCAAAAAAATTAGGATATTCAAAATCATAGGATTTAAAAATCTCTTTAGTTTTGCAATTCCTAACTTATTTAAATATTGCACCTTTTTTCAAAATCTTGTCTTTTTTGAAAATCCCAACATTCTCAAAATTCTTTGCTTATTCGAAATCACGAATTTTTTGAAATCCCAATTTTTGTTTGAAATCCCATCCTTTTCATAATCCTGTGTTTTTTAAATGCTCAACTTTTTCAAAAATGACCAGTTAAATTTTTTAAATTTGAACTTTTTTAGGATTATGAATATCTATCTTTTCAAAAATTACAAATTTATAAAAGTCATGTAATTTTTAAAAAATTCACAACTTCTAAAAATAATGAAAATAATGACTTTCTTTCAAATAATCATGACATATTAAAAGTCTAGAATTTTCAAAAAATCTAAATTAGATTCAAATACTAATTTTAAAAAAATCCTCGATATTTTAAAAAAGTTAATTAAAAAAATGGACTCCGAGAGTGCAAGTTATGACATTTTCAAGTTCCTTCTAATTTTGGTGCATCACTAAATTTTTTAAATCTAAGTTCTTTTGGGATTACAACTTTTAAAAAATCCCAACTTTTTCAAAAATCACAACTATTTCAAAAAACGTGACTTTTTCAAAAATCAAAACTTTTTAAAACTACCTAAATTTTGTAAAATCACAACTTTATCAAAAAAGTTGACTTTTTTAAAAATCCTTACATTTTAAAAAATATATATTTTTTCAAAAATCATAAATATTAAAAATCGAGAATTTTTCAAATATCCTGACTTTTTCAAAAATCTTGACATTTTAAAAATCTTAACATTTTCCAAAATATTCTAAAATGACAACTCTAAAAAAAAAAGGGAAAAGCCCAACTCTTTCGACAATCAAAAGTTTTCAAAATCTTGACATTTTCGGAATATTCATTTTTTGAAAACCCCAACTTGTTTGAAAATATGAACATTTTCAAAGTCCCAACATTTTTAAATCTTGATGTTTTCAAAAATAACAACTTTGTCTAAAATTACAACTTTTTTAAAACTCGTGAATTTTTTAAAATCGAAGTTTTTAAAATCCTACATTTTCTAAATACAAACTTTTGCAAATCCAACTATTTAAAATGTTTTTGTCGAGAGGTTGAGGGTTTAGGGCTCAGGGGATATAGTGTTGATGGTTCAGGTTTTTGGGTTCAAGATTCGAGGTTTAGGTTTTAACATTTAGAGTTTAGGGATTAGGGCTCAGGGCTTAGGGTTCTGAGGTTTAAATATCAATATTTAAGGTTCATAGTTTACAATTGTGGGTTTAGTATTTAAGAGTTAACATTTAGTGTTTTAGGGTTTAAGACAAAATTTAGGGTTTAGAAGCAATTAGAGCATAAGGTTTATATGGTATAGTTTAGGGTCATAAGGGTCTGATTTAGGGTTTAGGTCTCAATGCTCATGGTTGAGGGTCCATGGCTTAGGGTTTGAGGTTTGGGGTTATGAGTTTAAGGTTTAGGGTTTAGGTCTCTAACTAAAGATTTAGGGTTTTGGCTTACTACTCATTATTCAAGATATAGGGTTTAGGTTATGCCTATGGATTTAGGTTTAACTACTCGAGTTTAGTGTTTAAGGTTTAATGTTTAGGGTTTAGGGCTTATGGTTCGTGCTTTAGGCTTCATGGGTCAGGGATCAGGGTTTATTGTTTAAGGTTTGGGATTTAGAATTTAGGTTATAAGATTTAGGATTTGGGTTTATGGTTTAGGGTTTAGGATTTAGGATTCAATGTTAAGGGTTTATGGTTAATGGTTTATGATTTAGGGTTTTGGGCTTAGTGTTTAGGATGTTGGGGCTTAAGGTTTATTATTTACAACTCAGGTTTCTGGTTTAAGGGTTTAGTGTTGAGGGGTTGCGATTTATAAAAAGTGAAAATTTAAAAATTATCCCTATTTTCAAATAGTAAAGATTTCTCAAAAGTCATGATTTTCAAAAAAGTCTATATTTTCAAAGATTTTCAAAGTAATAAAGTCATGAATTTAAAAAGTTCACAATTTTTAAAAACTCGTGATTTTTAAAAATTCATAATTTTCAAAAAAGTCATGATTTTTTAAAAGTTGGAATTTTTAAAAGTAATATTTTAAAATGTTATGATTTTTTAAAAAAAAGGATATTAAAACAATTGGGATTTAAAAATCTCTTTAATTTTTTAATTCCCAACTTATTTGAAAATTACACTTTTTTGAAAATCTTGTCTCTTTTGAAAATCCCAACTTTCTCAAAATTCTATGGTTTTTCAAAATCACGACTTTTTTCAAATCCCCTTTTTTTTTGAAATTCCAACCTTTAATAATCCTAATTTTTTTAAAATCTCAACTTTTTCAAAACCCAAAATATTTTTAAATTCAAACTTTTTATAATTATGAAATTCTATCTTTTTTGAAAATTGCAAATTTTTTAAAATCTATATTTTTTTAAATCACAATTTTTGGATAATAATGACTTTTTCAAAAACCTAACATATTAAAAATCTAAAATTTGATAAATCTAAATTATTCAAACTCCCTACATTTTTTTAAAATCCTAATATTTTTAAAAGTTGAGATTTTTGAAACCTGTGGTTTAAAAATTAAATGGACTAAGACAAACAACACATGGACACCAAGTTTCTACTCAAAATTTGGTTTTCAAAACAACTTTGATATTTAAATTGCATTTTTTAAAAATTGCAAACATTTTTGAAAATCTGACTTTTAAAATTTCACTTTTTAAAAAGTTTTTAAAATACCAATATTTTTCCAAATCAATTATTTTAAATTTCAGGTCGACTTTTTCAAATATCCTGAATTTTCAAAAAAATTTGTGGTTTAAAGAGTTTAGAACATCGGGGCTCGGGGTTAGTTTTGACAATTTAATGTTAGGATTTAGGACTTCAGAAGATCTTAATTTTTTAAAATTCATCGTTTCAAACATTTGACTTTTTTAAAATTTAGGGTTTATGGCTCGTCTTGAAAAATTGAAAGGTTTAGTATTTAAGCTTTAGCATTTAGGTTTTTGAAAGGGTTTAAGACTCAAACTTTAGGGTTTTTGAAAATCAGAGCATTTTTAAGGTTTTAGGGTTTAGGGCATTTATGTTTTAGGGTAACAATTTTTTCAAGGTTGAGGGTCCATGGCTCAAAGTTTGAGGTTTGAAATTATGAATTTAGGGTTTAAGGTTAAGTTTTTCTAAAGGAGGGTTTAGGGCTTTGGCAAATTAAGGGCTCAAGGTCAAGGTATAGGGTTTAGGGTTAGGTTTAAGGTTTAGGTTTTTCACTATTTAGGGTTAGGGGGTTTTCCATTTATTTTTATGGTTTAGGGCTTATGCTTTAGAGATTAGGCTTCATGGCTCAAGAGGGGATCAAGATTTATGGTTGATGGAAGGTTTGGGGTTTAGAGTTTAGATAGTTTTAATTTTTTTGGGTTTATAGATTTATGAGCTAAGCTTTAGGGTTTAGGATTAATTGTTAAGGGTTAATGGTTTATTTTTTAGGATTTAATTTGGGATTATGTGTATAGGATCTTGTAATGTTTAATTTAGAGTTTACGACTAAATCATTTGTGTTTGAGTTGTTTAGGGATTTTGAGTTGTTACGATTTTGAAAAATTCAAATGATTTAAAAAAACCAATTTAAAATGTCTATTACAAAAAAGGTCATGATTTTCAAAAATCTATATTTTTAAATATTTTGAAAGTGATAATAGTCATGAATTTATAATTTTTACAACTTTTATAAAAACTCTTGATTTTTTAAAAATAATTTTCAAAAAAGCTTGAATTTTTAAAAGGTCGGAAAATTAGGATATTCAAAATAGTTTGGATTCAAAAATCTCTTTAGTTTTGCAATTTAGTTTTTTTTGAAATCTTCCTATTTTTTGAAAATCCCAACATTCTCAAAACTCATGGCGGAAAGCTTATTCGAAATCATGACTTTTTATAAATCCCAATTTTTGTTCGAAATCCCAACATTTTCATAATATGATCGACATTTTGAAATTTCAACATTTTTCAAAATCCATTAAATTTTGAAATTCAAACTTTCTATATAAGAATTATGAAACTAAATCTTTTTAAAATTGAAAATTCTTTAAAATGGTTTTTTATAAAATTCAATGAATTTTTAAAATAAAATGAATTTTCATGAATCGAGAATTCCTGAAAATCTAAGTTATTCAAACTTCGATATTTTAAATTTTTTAAGATTTTTAAACAAAAAAAAACGGACTCAAACGGACACCCAAAGTGCAAGTTATGACATTTTCAAGTTCCTACAAATTTTGAGGCATCACTATATTTTTAGATCTTGAATCTTTAGAGATTATAACTTTTTGAAAATCCAAACTTTTTAAAAATCTAACTATTTAAAAATAGGAAAATTTTCTAAAAAATCTTAGCTTTACCAAAAATGATTTTTTTCAAAAACTGACTTTTGGAAAATCCTTACATTTTACAAAAATTACATTTTTTTGAAAATCAAAAATATTAAAAATCGAGACTTTTAATAATATCCTGAATTATTCAAAAGTCCTGAATATTTCAAAAATCTTGATAATTTGAAAATCTCAACATTTTTAAAAATCTTCAAAAATCCAAAATTCTCAAAAATGTGAAAAGCCCAACTCTTTCAAAAATCCAAACTATTCAAAAATATTGACTTTTTCAAAATATTTATTTTTCAAAAACACCAACTTGTTTGAAAATCTTAACATTTTCAAAGTCCCAATATTTTTTAAATCTTGATGTTTTAAAAAATAACAACTTTTATTAAAATTACAACATTTCCAAAATTCATGACGTTTTTAAAAATCTCATTTTTGAAAATCTCAAGTTTTTCAAAAATCTTGACTTCACGAAAATCCCATGTTTTCCAAAACAATTTTTTTTTCCAAAACTTACTATTTTACGGTTTCTAGGTTTAGGGTTTAGGGCTCAAGGGATATAGTGTTGAGGGTTTATGTTTTTGGGCTCGGGAGATTCGAGGTTTAGGTTTACTTAATTGTTTAGAGTTTAAGGATTAGGCTAGGGCTCGGGGTTTAGGGTTGAGGTTCAGGTTTACAATTGGGGATTGATATTTAGGGTTTTAAATTAGGTATTAGAGGTTTAGGGTTTTGGGGTTTAGCATTTAGGATTAGGATTTAGATGGCTCAACTTTACGGTTTAGTGTTTGAGGTTTATTGTTGAGGGTTTTACATTTACGGTTTATGGCTCATGGTTTATTGATCAAAATGGTTTAATATTTAGGATCTAACATTTTTGTGGGTTTAGGAGCAATTAGAGCATAAGGTTTATAAGGATATGGGCTCATGTTTTAGGGTTTAGGGCATATGGGTGGGTGGTTTAGGGTTTATGTCTCAAAAAGAATCAATAATTCATGATTTGAGGGTCCATGGCTTAGGTTTTATGGTTCAAAAAAGGTGTATAAGGCTCTCGGGGGCCTATTCAAAACTTTTTAGAATTATGAGCTTAATGTTTATGGTTTAGGTCTCTAATTAAAGATTTAGGGTTTTAGCTTTTTGCTCATTGTTCACGATATAGGGGTTTCGGGTTTAGGGTTAGGAAATATTTTATAGAGTTTAAGGCTCATGGGGTTAGGGGTTTAATGTTTATTTTTTTAGGGTTTAGGCTTCATGGGTTAGGGATTAGGTTTTATTGTTTAAGGTTAGAGATTTAGAGTTTAGGATTTATGGTTTAGGGATTTAGGTTTATGGTTTAGGGTTTAGGATCAATTTTAAGGGTTTTGGGTTAATGGTTTAGGATTTAGGTTTTGGGCTTATTGTTTAGGATGTTAGGACTTTAGGTTTATCGTTTACAACTCAAGTTTGGTTTAAGGTTTAGGGTTGGAGGGGTCATGATTTATAAATAGTCATGATTTAAAAATATCCCTATTTTCAAATAGTAAAGTTTTTGAAAAAGTTATGATTTTAAAATTCTATATTTTCAAAGTGATAATAAAGTCATGAATTTAAAAAGTTCACAATTTTTAAAAAACTCATGATTTTTAAAAATTCATAATTTTCAAAAAAGTCACGATTTTATAAAAATTTAGAATTTTGAAAAAGTAAAGATTTTGAAAATGTTAGGATTTTAAAAAAAAAGGATATTCAAAACAGTTGGGATTTAAAAATCTCTTTAGTTTTGTAATTCCTGACTTATTTTAAAATTGAACCTTTTTTCAAAATCTTGTCTTTTTGAAAATCCCAACTTTCTCAAAATTCTAGGATTTTTCGAAATCACGAGTTTTTTGAAATCCAAAATTTTTTTGAAATCCCAACCTTTTCATAATCCTAACTTTTTTTAAAATCTCAACTTTTTCAAAAACCCTAAAATTTTTTAAATTCAAATTTTTTAGAATTATGAAATTCTATCTTTTTCTAAAATTGCAAATTCTTTAAAATCCTATTTTTAAAAATTCACACTTTTTTATAAAATTAATGTTTCAAAAATCCTGACATATTAAAAAATCTAGAATTTCTAGTAATCTAAATTATTAAAAAAAACTCCCGACTTTTTTAAAAAAAAAAATTCGACTAATTTTAAAATTCAAACTTTTTGGAGCACAATGTTTTAAATTTTCATCATTTACAATTTTGAAATCTTGATTTTTTTGAGATTATTACTTTTCAAAATCCAAACTATTTTCTAAAATCTAAACTTTACCAAAAATGCCAACTTTTAAAAATCCTGAAAAATATTAAAAAAAAAATATAATTTTTTGAAATAACAAATATTAAAATTTGGGACTTTTTAAAAAATTGTTTAAAATAAAAATCATGATTTTTTCAAAATTTTGATGTTTTAAAAATAAAACATTTTCCAAAATCTAGACTTTTTTAAAATCACTAACTTTTTTAAAATCTTCACTTTTGAAAATCCTTCTTTTTCAAAACTCTTTTGGAAGATTTAAAAATTTTTTTAAATCTCATGTTTTCAAAAATCATAACTTTTTTTTGAAAATGTCAAGTTTTTCAAAAACCCGACTCTTCAAAAATGTGAAAAATCCAACTCTTTCGAAAATTCCAACTTTTAGAAAAAAATTAGGATTTAGGGTTTTTTTGAAATGTTTAGGGTTTTTTAAAAATTGGCCCAACTTTTTTGAAAATCTATATTTTTTGAAGTCATCAAATTTTTTTTAAATCTTGATGCTTTAAAATAACAAAGTTAAAATTACAACTTTTTCAAAGGTAGACTTTTCAAAAATCTTGACTTTTTAAAATCCCAAGTTTTTCAAAACGGTTGAGGGTTTTACCAAATTTAACTATTTTAAGGTAGAAAGGTTGAGGGTTTATTAGGGATCAAGGATTTAGTGTTTAATGTATTAGGTTTTTAATTAGAGAATAAACCCTAAAGGTTTAAAACTAAAGTTTTTAAAGGGTTTAGGTAAAGGGTTTAAAATTCCTAAATTTTCATAAAATCTAAACATTTACTTAAAAATAACCTAACCTTTTTTTTTTAAATTCTTACCTTAAAAAATTATATTTTTTTTGAAAATCACAAATATTAAAATTCAAGAATTTGTTTAAAATCTTTTTTAAAATAAACCGACTTCATAAAAATCCTAACATTTTTAAAAATCCCAAAATTTTCCAAAAATCTTGAATTTATTGAAAATCTTAACTTTTCAAAAATCTTGACTTTTCTTTGAAAATCTTCACCTTTTACAAATTCACGATTTTTGGAAAATCTAAACCATCTTTTTTTTTTGATAATCATGAATTTTAAAAAATTTGATCCTTTTTTTCAAAAAGTTGATATTTTTTAAAAAATATTGAGATTTCAAAAATCCCGACTTTCAAAAATGCAAAAGTCCCAACTTTTAAAAATTTCCAAGGATTTTGAAAAATATTTCAAAAAGCAAGTTTTCAAAACATTCATGATTTTTTAAAAGCCATTTTTGTGGTTTTTAATTTAAAATTATGAATTTCAAAATAGAGATCACAACTTTTTCAAAATTGTGACTTAATCAATTTTATTTCAAAATCTCATGACTTTTTGAAAATCTTAACTTTTTCAAAAAGTAATATTTTTTCAAATACCAAATTTTGAAAAAACTTTAACAATTTCAAAAAGGTTTAAAATAGCTTGAGGGTTTAGTGCTCGATTAGGGATTTAGTGTTTAGGGTTCGGGGTTTAAGAATTAGGTTTTATGGTTTACGATTTTGTGGTTTTAGGGTTTAGGAATTCGGGGTTTGATATTTACGATTGAGGGTATTTTAATTTAGGTTTATGTAGTTTGATAAAGAGAAATCTTATTCTTATAATAAAGTATTTCATATGTTTGATAAATAGGGGTTAGAGATGGTAAACTGTACAAGTTACCAAATACTAATATCATGTCTTAGACATTTAGGGCTCCGGCGTATAGAGAGGACCTTACCGTTAGAGAAAGAACCATAGAAACGATGAAACCCATAATATTTTTTTCTTTTTTAGTACAAGGTCCGATCCCCTGTCTACCTAGAAGGTGCCTAACTTAATGCAATTATGGTTGGGAAGGTTTGAAAAAGCCATTTTAGAACGTTGGGATTTTTATACAATCAAAAAATTAGTTCAGGATTTTTTTAATAAAAAAGAAAAGAATGAAGAGCTTCAGTTTTTTGAAAAGTTAGGATTTTTAAAAATTGAGATTTTTTAAAAAGTAATCAAAAGATAGATTACTCCTTCATAAAATCAACTTCAATGACTAGAGTGAAACGTGGATATATAGCCCAAAATCTTCAAAAAAAGATTCTTGCATTTGTATTAGGCTTGGGGCCTAAAAAAGGATTTTTAGAATTGCCAAGAATTTGAAAAATGAGAGCCTTAGTTTTCACTCCCGAGATAGAATTAAATGAAAGAGATATTTTCACCAGTTTGTGATAGGGCTAATGGTTTTGGATTGAGGGATTTAGCATTTAGGGTTTTAGACTCAAAATTTAGGGTTAGGAGCAATTAGTGCTTTTTCAAGTTTAAGATTTATAAGTTATAGGGCTTTTTAAGGGTTTAGAGCATATGGATTTAGGCTTAGGCTTACGTCTTTGTTCATGGTGTAGGTCCATGGATTTTTATTTTTGAGGTTTGAGTTCATTTTGGTTTAGATTTCCCTATGTTGAAAAAAGTTTAGGGTTTAGGGTTTTGATATTTTAGGGCTCTACGATTTGAGGTATGGTTTAGGGTTTAGGGTTTGGTGTTTAGTTGTTTTTTTAATGCTTAGGCTTTAGGCAAATGGCTTAGGATCATGGTTTAGGTTTTATTGTTTAAGGTTTAAGGTTTAGAGTTTAGGTATAGTAATTTAGGGATTTGGGTTTATAGTTTATGGTTTAGGTTTAGGGTTTAGGATTTTGTTAAGGGTTTATCATAAAATGCTTTAGGATTTAGGGTTTTAAAAATTTAGTGTTATTAAAAAAGTTAGAATTTTGAAAAAGTAAAGATTTTAAAAATATTAGAATTTTAAAACAAATTAGATATTTTAAAAATGAATTTGGGATTTAAAAATCTCTTAGCTAAGTAATTCCCATTTTATTTGAAAATTGCAATTCTTTTGAAAATCTTGTGTTTTTTTAAATCCAAAGTTTCTCAATATTCTTGGCTTTTTCAAAATTGTGAGTTATTTGAAATCCCAATTTTTTTCGAAATCCCAACCTTTTCATATTCCTAACTTTTTTTAAAATTTCAATTTTTTCAAAATCCTAAAATTTTCAAAATTCAATCGAGATTATTTAAATTTTTTAAAAAATTCTATAATAAAAAAAATTGCAAATTTTTAAAATCCTAATTTTTTTAAATTCAAAACTTCTTTTGAAAACCCAACTTTTTAAAATTTATAAAACTTTCTAAAACTTCAAATTTATTAAAAAAATGTGAGTTTATTGAAAATCCTTACTTTTTAAAAAATTATATTTTTTAAAATTTAAATATTAAAAATGTGGGATATTTTTGAGATTCAAATATCTGAATTTTCAAAAAATGGATATTTTTCAAAATCTTGGATTTAAAAAAAGATTTTCAACATTTTCCAAAATCTTCATTTTTTTAAAAATCGACTTTTCAAAATCATAACTTTTTTAAAAATCTAGTATTTCAAAAATCTTGACTTCTTCAAAAATCCCAACTCTTCACAAAACAATAAATTCCAAATCTTTTGAAAATCCCAAATATTTAAAAATCGATTTTTAAAAATCCCCAACTTGTTTGAAAATTGAACATTTTCAAAGTCCCATCATTTTTTAAATCTTGATGTTTTAATAAATAACAACTTTTTTAAAAGTCACTTTTTTAAAATCTTATTTTTCAAAATACCAACTTTTTGAAAAAGTCTAAATTTTTTATCAAAAAGTTAGGATTTTGAAAAGTTTGGGTTTATGAAAAAATTGTGATTTCAAAAAGTCATGATTCAAGTAGGTTTGAAAAAGATTTAGATTTTGAAAATAGACATGATTTTAAATTAAGTCACGATTTTCAAAAGGTTTGATTATCAAAATTGTAGAGGTTATAAGATTTAAATTTTTTAGGGTTAGGATTTATTCTAGCTTTTTAAAATTTGGGGTTCAAGGTTTAAAATTCAGGGTTTTCAAAATATTACGGTTTAGGGCTCGTGGTTTAAAATTGAGGGTTAAATATTTTTTTAAAATTTTATGAGTGTTTAAGACTAATAATTTAGGTTTTAGGAGCAATTAGAGAATTAAGTTTCATGTGGTCTCGGTATCTAGAGTTTTAGGGTTTAGGGTTCAAGGTTGAAATCCTAACTATTTGCACTTACGATTTAGGGCTCGTGGACATTTTTAAAATCGTGGGTTTTTATTTAGGATTTAACATAAAACCGGTATTAGGGTTTAGGAGTAATTAGAGAATAAACCCTAAAGTCTTAAACCTAAATCCTAAACCTTTATACCCTTAGTGAAACACTAAGCTTTTAACCTTAAAACCCGAAAGCCTACGTCCTAAACCATAAAAATAAACCATAAGCTCTTAACCCTTAACCTCAACCTTAAAACTAAAACTTAAAATACCTACTATGCTTAAGAGTCTAGAATCGTGATTATTCAAAATACTTTCTACTTTTTGAATATCTTGAATATTAAATATCACAACTTTTTGAAAATTTCGATATTTCAAGAAATCGCATGATCTTTGAAAAGGTCAAGATTTTTGAAATTTGGATTTTACAAAAGTCATAAAGTTTGAAAATTTTGAGTTTTCAAAAAAGTCAATATTTTTAAAAATGTTTAGATTTCAAAAAGTTTGGGATTTCAAAAGAGTAGGGATTTTAAGAAATTCATGATTTTAAAAATATTGCAATTTTTAAAACATTCAAGATTTTTAAAAGTTATAATTTTAAAAATCCTTAATTTTTTATTCCTTATTTTCTAAAAAGAGGGTTGGGGGTAAAACCTGACATTTTTTAAAATTATGAACAAAAATAGGTTATTCGATTGTGAGTAAATTCATGACTTAATCAATTTAAAAATAAAAATCCAAACTTTTTAAAAATCATGAGATTTTTGAAAAATTTAACTATTTCAAAAAGTAGATATTTTAAAAAGTCACTATTTTCGAAAAATGATTGGTTTTAAAAACTTGAGATTTTCAAAAAAACTTAAAATCTTATAAAAAAAGTTTTGATTTTTGAAAAAGTCTAGATTTTAAAAATGTCAAAAAAGATTCAAGATTTTGAAAATTTTAGATTTAAAAAGTTAGGATTTTAAAAAGTTTTGATTTTAAAAATGTTCAAGGATTTTGTAAAAAGATTTTAAAAAGTTAGGATTTTTATAAAAGGCTTGATATTTTTCAAAAAGTTAGGATTTTAAAAATTCATAATTTGAAAATTTTTAGTTTTCAAAAAGTCAATAGATTTGAAAAATGTCATGATTTCAAAAATGTTTGAGATTTCAAAAATTAGGGGTTTTAAGAAATTCATGATTTTAAAAATTGCAATTTTTAAAACAGTTTAAGATTTTAAAAGAGTCAAGATTTTTAATGAGGAGTTTTATTAGAGGGATTTTAAAAAGAAGTCTAGGTTTTTTAAATGTTAAATGGAGACAAAAAAATTCGATGAAGAAAAGTAAGGCTACCTTTTTAAAAATGAGAAAAAATTCAACTATTTGAAAAGGTTGAGATTATGAAAAATTAGGATTTTTTAAAAAGTTGGGATTTTGTAAAATGTTTAGAATTTGAAAATGTCAAGATTTTTTAAAAACTTGGGATTTTGTAAAATGTTTAGAATTTGAAAAAGTTATGATTTTTAAAAATTCAAGATTTTATGAATAAGTTGGGATATTTGAAAATGTCAAGATATTTAATATTTTTGTAAATTTTTGAAAAAGTAAGATTTTTTTAAAAAGTAAGTTATTTAAAAAACTTGAGATTTTCGATAAAGTTGCAATTTTGAAAAAACTCATAATTTTTAAAAATTTATGATTCATGAAATAGTCTTGATTTTCTAAAATGTCATGACTTTTCAAGTAAATGTTTTTTTTTTAAATAATATATTTTGAAAAATTTGGGTTTTGAAAAGTTGGATTTCAAAAAGTCGGAGCTTTTTTAAGATTTTATGAGGATTTTTAAAAATTCTGGATTTTTCAAATGTAAAATATTTTAAAAATATTTAGGATTTTAAAAACTATAATTTTTGAAAAGTAAGGATTTTAATAACATAAGATTTTTAAAAATTCACCATATTTTAAAGTCAGGATTTTAAAAAAGTCAAGATTTGTGAAAAAGTTGGGATTTTGTAAAATGTTTAGATTTTGAAAAAGTTATTTTTAAAAAGTCAAGCAATTTTCTAAAAATCCATAGTTTTAAAAATTCAAATTTAGAAAATTTTAGGATTTTAAAAAGTCATCTTTTTTTAAAGAGTTAGGATTTTTAAAAATTCATAGTTTTTTGAAAATTCAATTGATTTTGAAAAATTAGGAAATTTTGAAAAGTCATTAGGATTTTGCAAAAATTTTCAATTTTGAATAGTCTTGTTTTTTCAAAAATTAAGTTCTTTTAATAATCAAGATCTTTGAAAAAGTATCTATTTTCAAAAAATAAGCTTTGAAAAATATCGGGAAAATTTGGATTTTGAAAAGTTTGAATTTTCAAAAAATTGTGATTTTGATAAAGTCAAGATTTTGAAAAATCAAAATTTTTGTGAAACATTATAATTTACAAAAATATAGGATTTTTTAAAAAATAAGTATTTTAAATAATCTTGTCTTTTTCAAAATCACAACTTTTTGGAAAATCTTAATTTTTCAAAAATTCCAAATTTTTGAAAACTCGAGATTCTCGAAAAGTTGGGCTTTTGTATAATCAAATTTTCAAAAAAGTAAAGATTTTCAAAAAAATTGAGATTTTTGAAAAAGATAGTATTTTAAAAAGCCATGGATTTTACAAAAGTTGGGATTTCAAAAAAAAGTTAGCATTTTTAAAAAAGTCTAGAATTTTGAAGAAGTTGAAATTTAGAATATCAAAAAAGTTGGGATATTCAAAAATATGAGATCCTAGAAAAATCACGATTTTAAAAAAATTGAATATTTTAGAAAAGCACTGGATATTAAAAAAATTAGGATTTTAAAAAAATTGGAAGTTTCAAAAATCTCATGATTTCTCTAAACAAGTGCATACTTTTCAAAAATTTCAATTTTTTTATTAAAAAGGGATTTTCAAAAAAATTCGAAGTTTGAAACTTTAGATTTTCTAAAAGTCTCTATTTTTTAAAAATCTCAATTTTTTTAAAAAAATTAAAAAGGATTTTAAAAAATGTCATTTTTTGAATAGTTTTAAATTTTTAAAAAATAGGAATTTTAATAAGTCACAATTTTAAAAAGTTCAAGATTTTAAAAAGTCATTTTTTTAAAGAAGTCAGAAATTTTTAAAAATAAGATTAGAATTTCAATAATTTTAAAAAAGCTAGAATTTAAAAAAATGGGTTTTTGAAAAAGTCAAGATTTTAAAAAACTTAAGATTATGAAAAGGTTTTTTAAAAAAGGATTTCAAAAAAGTCATGATATCGAAAAAGGTAGGAATTTTGAAAAGTTTAGATTTTGAAAATAGACATGATTTTAAATAAAGTCACAATTTTAAACAAAGTAAGCAATTACAAAATTGTAGATATTTTTTAAAAAGTAAGAATTTTTTTAAAAGTTGGAATTTTTGAAATCCTAGCTTTTTCAAAAATATGAAACATTTTTAAAATCTCAACTTTTTCAAAATATATTGATAAAATATTGACTTTTTCAAAAATTATGAATTTTTCAAAAAGAATGAATTTTACAAAATCATAAGGTTTTTAAAATTGTAAATTTTTTTAAATTCATGACTTAATCTTTCAAAATCTAGACCTTTTTAAAATCATGACTTTTTTGAAATCCTAAATTGTTTCAAAATTGAAATATTTTTAAAATCACGATCCCTAAACCTTAAAATCTTAAATCTGAGTCCAAACACTAAACAATAAACCCAAAACTAAAAATAATCCCTAAACCTTAAACCCTTACACTTAATCCATAAACACTAAACTCTTAAACCTAAATCCTAAACCCCGATGCCTAACCCTAAACCTAAACTTAAACCTCCGCGCCTAAACCATAAAACATAAACCATAAGCTCTTAACTCTTAACCCTCAACCTTAAACACTAAAACTTAAAATACCTACTATGGCTAAGAGTCTAGAATCATGATTATTCAAAACACTTACTACTTTTTCAATTATCTCGAATATTAAATATCATAAATTTTTCAAAAATCAATATTTCAAGAAAGCCAGGATCTTCGAAAAGGTCAAGATTTTTGAAATTTGGATTTTCAAAAGAATTAAGAGTTTTAGATTTATGAAAAAGTCAGAATTTTGAAAAATTCAAGTTTTTAAAAGTCAATGAGATTTCAAAAAAATGTTGAGATTTCAAAAGAGTAGGGATTTTAAGAAATTTAGATTTTAAAAATTTAGCAATTTTTAAAATATTCAAGATTTTTTAAAAGTTATAATTTTAAAAATCCTTAATTTTTTTATTTTTTTTTTTTTTAAGTAAAAAGAGGGTTGAGGGGTCCCTACCCCATTACAATGAGTAGAAATGGAGACAAAAATATATCGATGAGGAACACATAGGGCTACCTCTTCCAACGAACAAAAAGAAACAACAAAAGAAGGTCAAAATAAAAAGCAATAATAAACACTAGCCATTAGGATTTTTCCCATGGATCGAGACTTGAGTCCCTAAAACCCTTAACCTAAGTCCTGGATTTTTCAAAAGTCATGATTTTCAAAAAAGTTGAGATTTTAAAAAAACTCATGATTTTAGAAACATTTTTTTTAAAAACTTGAGATTTTTGAAAATGTTTTGATTTTGAAAACGTCAATATTTTTGAAAAATTCAGAGACTTTCGAATAACTTGGGATATTTGAAAAATTCATGATTTTTAAAATTTGTGATTTTCAAAAAATAAGGATTTTTATAAAAAAAGGTGGGAATTTTCAATAAAGTTGGGATTTTCTAAAATTTAGTATTTTTAAAAACTTTTGATTTTGGAAAGTCGACTTTTGAAAAATTCACAATTTTTGAAAAAAATGTTTTTATTTTTGAAAAATTTAGGATTTGAAAATGTTGGGACTTTGAACTTGATTTTAAAAAACTTGGGGTTTTCAAAAATCCATATATTAAAAAAATTGTAATTTTGAAAATGTTGGGAATTTTAAAAAATTAAGATTTTGAATAATCAAGATTTTGAAAATGTAGGTATTTTTGAAGATTAATGAATATTTTAAAAAGTTTGGATTTTTGAAAAAGTTATGATTTTGAAAAAAATCAAGATTTTCAAAAAAGTTTGGATTTTTAAAAAATTGAGATTTTGAAAAATCATAATTTTTGAAATGTTGGGATTTTCAAAAGCTAGGATTTTTTGAAAAAATCCATATTTCAAATAATCCAATCTTTTTAAAATCACAATGTTTTTGAATTTTTTTGGACTTTTTTGAAAAATCCTAAATTTTTAAAAATCTGATATTTTGAAAATTTGTAGATTTTTTAAAAAGTTAGGATTTTTGAAAAGTAATGATTTTCCAAGAAAAGTCATATTTTGAAAAAAGTTGGGATTTTTTAAAATTTATATATTTTCAAAAAGTCAAGATTTTGAAAAAGTTGGGATTAATGAAAAAATGGAGATATATGAAAATGTTAGAATTTTTGAAAAGTAATAATTTTCAAAAAAGTCACAATTTTTAAAAAGTCAGATTTTTTGAAAATGACTTCAAAAATAATAAATTTAAAAAAAGTATTTTAAAAAATTCAAGATTTAAAAAAGTTGACATTTTAAGAAATGTTTGATTCTTTAAAATGTTGGGATTTTTGTAAAGTAAAGATTTTTGAAAATTCAAGATTTTAAAAATGTGATTTAGAAAAAGTCTAGATTTTTGAAAAACTCGTGATTTATAAAAATGTTGGGATTTTCAAAACATAAGAGGATTTGAAAAATGATTTTTGGAATTTAATGTTTGCATTTTTCAAAAAAAACTTAGGATTTTTAAAAATAAATATTTTAAAAATTAATTTTTCAAACTATTACAAATTTTGAAAGAGTTAAGATTTTAAAAAAACCTTAATTTTTAAAATCTAGATTTTTGAAAAACTCTATATTTTTAAAAAAATCAAGATTTTGCATAATTGATTTTTTTTAAAAATTGAGATTTTGAATAAGTTAGGATTTTCAAAAAGTAATTTTTGTAAAAAGACAAGATTTTAAAAATCAAGATGAAACAAAAAAAAAAGTTGGGATTTTGAAAATGGTAAGGATATTTTTTTTTTCAGGATTTTTGAATAAGTTGGGATATTTTAAAAAGTCACGATTTTAAAAATTTGTGATTTTCAAAAAAGTAGGATTTTTTTAAAAGTAAGGATTTTCAAGAAAGTCACCATTTTTGAAAAAATTTGGTTTTTAAAAAAAGTTCGATGATTTTAAAAATGTCTAGATTTTAAAAATTCAATTTTTGAAAAATTCAAAATTTAGAAAAAGTGAAGATTAAAAAAAGTCATTTTTTTAAAAGTTGGGATTTTTGAAAATGTTGAGGATTTTTAAAAATTCACAAATTTATCAAAAAAAGTTAGAATTTTTGAAAAAATCAAGATATTAAAAAAACAATTTTGAATAGAATTTTAAAAGAATTGGTATTTTGAAAAATCAAGATTTTTTAAAAAGTAGTTATTTTGAATATTCAAGATTTTGAAAACTAATTTTCAAAAAAGTTGTGATTTTGAAAATGTCGGGATTTTAAAAGATAAGATTTTTTAAAAATTCACAATTTTGAAAAAAATTAATAAGATTTACAAAAAGTAATTATTTTAAAAAAGGGTATTTTAAATAATCCAGTTGTTTTTCAAAATTACATATTTTTTAAAAAGTAACTTTTTTAAAAACTTAATTTTTAAAATCTTAATTTTTGAAAATTTGAGATTTTTTCAAGAAAAAATTTTTTAATAATCGATATTTTTCTTAAAAGATTTCTTCTTTAATAAGTTAGGATTTTCAAAAAGCTATTTTTTTAAAAATCACGAGGATTTTAAAAGTAAGTTTTGAAATTGTTAATTTTAAATTCATGAGTTAATCAAGTTAAAAATATTTCAAAATCAAGATTTTTAAAAATCGTGACTATTTCAAAATCAAGAAATTTTTGAAATCTTGGATTTTTAAAAAAGTTCAGCCCCTAAACCCTAAAACCTTGAACATTAGTCATAAACCATAAACCCCGTAAACCCCGAGTCCAAAATTTAAACCCTAAACCATGAGTCCTAAACAATAAACCCAAAACCCCGACACCTAATCCATAAACCCTAAATACTTAACCCTAATTCATAAACCATGAGCCTTAAGGTAAGCCTATAATGTTAATAAAATAGATTTTTCAAAAAGTCAATATTTTTTGAAAAAGTTGAGATTTCAAAATGTAGGGATTTTAAGAAATTCAAGATTTTAAATAATATATTTTTGAGAAATTCATGCTTTTTAAAAAAGTAATAATTTCAAAAGAGTCACAACTTTTAAAAATCCTGAATATTCAAAGTCGTGACTTTTTGAAAATCCCATTTCTAGAAAAATCGACTTCTAAAATCTCAACTTTTTGAAAAAGTCACTATTTTTTGAAAAAGTAGGAATTATGAATAAGTCGGATTTTCGATAAAGTAGATATTTTTGAAAGATTTGTGGTTAATGAAAAATTCAAGATATATGAAAAGTCGATATTTATGGAAAAGTCATAATTTAAAAAAAGTCACAATTTTTTAAAAAGTTGTGATTTTTGAAAAAGGTTGGTTTGTAAAAATTTGCTATTTCAAAAAAAGTGGGATTTTAGGATTTTTGAAAAAGTTGGTATTTTGATTTTTTTAATTTTGAAAGATTTAAAAATTGTCATGATTTTGAAAAACATGGGATTTTAATAAAGTCAGGATTTTGTAAAGGATATTTGGATTTTTAAAGTCAAGATTTTTGAAAAACTTGATTTTTAAAAAGCTTGAGATTTTCAAAATGTTACGATATTTGAAAAATTTGTTATTTTTTCAAGTGGGATTTGAAAAATCAAGTACTTTGAAAATGTTAGGGTTTTTAAACAACTTGGGGTTTACGAATACTCAATATTTTTAAAGAGTCAAGATTTTTTAAAGAGGATTTTTTAAGAGCCGTTATTTTGAAGAGTCTGGATTTGAAAATGTCAAGATTTTTTAAAAACTTGAGATTTTAAATAAAAAGTCAAGATTTTTAGAAAGTTAGGATTTTCAAAAAAATTGAGATTTTTGAAAAAGTCATGATTTTTTTAAAATCAAGATTTTAGAAATAATCATATTTTTTTTAAAACTTGAGATTTTAGAAAATGTTTGGATTTTGAAAACGTCAATATTTTTGAAAAATTTAGGACTTTTGAATAACTTGGGATATTTGAAAAAGTCACCTTTTTTAATATTTGTGATTTTTTAAAATTAAGGATTTTTATAAAAAGTAAGGAATTTACAAAAAAAAAGTTAGGGATTTTCTCAAATTTCGTAATTTTGAAAATTCAAGATTTCTTAAAAGTCTTTCAATTAATTAAAATGTTACGATTTTTGAAAAATTAGCAATTTTCTAAAAATTCAATATTTTTGAAAAACTCAAAATATAAAAAGACAGGATTTCAAAAAATTTAGAATTTTGAAAAGTCAAGATATTCAAAAAAATTGTAATTTTTAATAGTGTCATTTTACAAAAATGTAGGTATTCTTATTAATGAAGATTCTAGAAAAATTTTGGATTTTCAAAAAAGTTGTGATTTTAAAAAGTCAGGATTTTCAAAAAAGTTAGAATTTTAAAAAAGTCGAGATTTTAAAAATCACAATTTTGAAAATATTAGGATTCACAAAATTTAGGTTTTATGAAGAAATCAAGTATTTCAAATAATCCAATATTTTTAAAATCACAACTTTTTGAAAACTTGACTTTTCAAAAATCCTATTTTTGAAAATCTCTAAATTTTTAATATTTGAGATTTTTAAAAGTTTGGATTTTGAATAATCAAGATTTTCCAAAAAATTCTATTTTTGAATAAGTTTAGATTGTAAAAAAAAAAGATTATTGAAAAGGATATTATTTTAGAAAAACTAGGGATTTTTAAAAATGTCAGGATTTCTAGGATTTTTGAAAAGTTTGGATTTTTTTAAAGTGAGTTTTTGAAAAAGTTTATATTTTGTAAGAAGTTGAGATTTTTAAAAAATTGGGAATTTTTCAAAAAAATTGGATTTCAAAAATGTTGGGATTTCAAAAAAATCAAGATTATGAAAAAGTCAAGATTTTAAAAAAAGTGGAAATTTTAGAAAAACACTGGATATTAAAAAATTTGATTTTTTAAAAAAATTGAGATACAAAAATGTTAGGATTTCTCTAAAAATGTTGAATGTTCAAAAATCTAAACTTTTTTAAAAATCATTATATTTTAAAACAAACTCGAGAGTTTGAATAATTTAGATTTTCAGAAAAAGTATCAACTTTTGAGTAAGTCATGATTTTTAACAGCTTAAGATTTTTGAAAAACCCATTATTTTCCAAAAAGTTGGGAATTGAAAAATTTAAGATTTTAAAGAAGTCATAAGTTTTTAAAATTTAGAATTTCAAAAAATTTGGTTTTTGAAAAGTTGAGATTTCAAAAAATTTAAGATTATGAAGATGTTGGGATTTTAAAAAATGGGATTTCAAAAAAGTCGCGATTTCCAAAAATCTAGGAATTTTGAAAAAGTAAAAATTTTCAAAAATGATGCTTTTAAAAAGTTAGTAATTACAAAAATCTATTGAAAATGTAATGATTTTAAAAAAAGGATTTGTGAAATCCTCAATTTTCAAAAACCCTAAATTTTTGAAAATCCTAACATTTTAAAATCTCAACTTATCCAAAAATCCTTTCTTTTTTAAAATATCAACTTTTTTTTAATTTCCATTTTTTTCAAAATTGTGAGTTTTTGAAATCCTAACTATTTCATAACAGTATATTTTTGAAATTGTGATTTTTCAAAAGTCATGACCCTCTAACCCTAAAACCCTTGAGTCATAAACCTAAATCCCAAACCATAAGCCTACAAAACCTAAACCCTAAACCATGAGCCCTAAATCATAAACCCAAATCCCTAAAATCTTAGACCTAAACTCTAAATCCCATGCCACCTAATCCATAAACCCTTATACCCAAATCCTAAACCATGATCTCTGAGCCCCAAACTGTAAAACTTAAACCTTAATCCTTAAACCATGAATAATAAAGCGTAAGTCCTTAAGCCTTAACCTTAAACCTTAAAACTTAAAATAACTATTATGACTAGAGACTAGAATCTTGATTATTCAAAATACATACTTTTACGAATATCCTAACTATTAAATATCATAATTTTTTTGAAAAGGGAAATAGTTTTTAAAATTTTGGATTTTAGAAAAAGATTGGTTTTCTAAAAAGTCAATAGTTATTCCAAAAAGTTTTGATTTTTAAAGAAGTTAATATATTTTTTTAAAAAGTTAGGATTTTGAAAAAATTGAGATTTTGACAAAGTTGGGATTTTTAAAAAATCAATATTTTGAAAGATTTTAAAAAAATTGGGATTTAAAAATAGTCAAGATTTTTAAAATGTTTTGATCTTCAAAATGTTGGGATTTTAGTAAAGTCAAGATTTTGGAAAATTTAGGTATTAAAAACTTGAGATTTTAAAATAATCTCAACTTTTGAACAAATAACAATTTTTTAAAAAAATGTTTTGAAAAATTTAAATTTGAAAACTATTAGGATTTAAAACTCGGGTTGAAAAATTTGGGATTTGAAAAATTAATATTTTAAAAAAGTCACAGGATTTAAAAAAGGTTGGATTTCAGAAAAGTTGGGATTTTTGAAAAAGTATGTTATTTCAAAAAATGTCAATATTTTTGAAAATGTTGATATTTTCAAAAAATAAAGATTTTCAAAAATTCAAGATTTTTAAAATTCCTAATTTTAAAACTTGGGATTTTCAAAATTTTAGATTTTGAAAAATCAAAATTTCTAATAAATTCAGGACTTTTTATAAGTCAAGATATTCAAAAAGTCTAGATTTTCAATATTTTAAAATTTTTGAAAACGTATGGATTTTCATAAACATGTCAACATTTTTGATAAACTTGGTATTTTCAAAAACCTAAACTCTAAAGTCCTAAATTTCGAAAAAGTCTAAATTTTTAAAAATGTTGACAATTTTTCCAAAAGTATAAATTTTTCTAAAAGTCAATATTTTTGAAAAATGAATTTCCACAAACGGGATTTAAAAATGTAAACTATTTTGATTTTTGAACCAGTTAACCCTAATTTTAAAAATTAAAATGATTAAAATAACAAGGTTTTTAAAGTCTATAAAATTTTTAAATTCTAAATACATATCACTTTTCGAATAAACTTTAAAAATCCAAATTTTAAAAAATCAATATTTCAAAAAGCCATGACTTTTTAAAAAAGGAGTATTTTGAAAATCTTGGATATTTCAAAAAGTTATGATTTTTAATTTTAGAAAAAGTCAAGATTTTGGAAAATTTTAGATTGAGCCCGAAAAACCCAAATTTTTGCCCTAAAAATAAATTTCAAAAATCTAATCTGGGATTTAAAAAATTTCGACATATAAATTTAAGAAACCCTTAAGATTTAAATCCTAAACGATAGCACTAAATTTTTAAACAAAAATCATGATTTTAAAAACCTCATAGTTCAAAAAACCCTAGGTTTTTAAAAAATACGACTATGGCTCAAAGTCTTGAATTTTTTCCAAATACCTAATTTTTTCAAATATCCCGACTTTTAAAAATCACAAATTTTAAAATATGACTTTTTTCAAAAAGTATATATTTTTGCAAAAAAATTTATTAATGAAAATATGTGATATTTAAAAATTAAAGATTTAAAATAAAATAAAATTTTTGAAAAAGTCATGATTTTTTAAAAGTCGATTTTTGAAAAAAGTCAAGTTTTTAAAAAAAAATTCAAAATCTTGACTTTTTGAAAAACGTTTTTAATTCGATTTTTTTCAAAATCCCGATTTTCAAAAATCTTAAGATTTCCAAAATCATAACTATTTTTAAAGGTTTTGACCATCTAAATTTTAAAAAGTTGGATTTACAAATGGTGTTTGATAATAAAATTTTTGATTTTTATAAAGTCAAGATTTTTTTAAAAGTTAGTATTTTAAAGTTTTGATATTTTAAAAAAATCACGACTTTTAATGAAGTCATAGTTTTTAATATGTTATATTTGAAAACATTAGTGCTTTGAAAATGTTAGGATTTCAAAAAAATTGGAACAAGTCAGAATTTTTGAAAAAGTCAAGATATTCAAAAAGTTTATAATTTTGAAAAAGTAGGTATTTTGAATAATGAAGATTCTAGAAAATGTGGATTTTCAAAAATTTGTGATTTTGTAAAAGTCGAGATTTTCAAAAAAGTTAGGATTTTTGAAAAAGTCAAGATTTAAAAATGTCTTCAGTTTTGTAATTCCCAACTTATTTGAAAATTGAACCTTTTTTCAAAATCTTGTATTTTTTGAAAATCCCAAATTTCTCAAAATTTTGGCTTTTTCGAAATCACGAATTTTTGAAATCCCAATATTTGTTCGAAATCCCAACCTTTTCATAATCCTGACTTTTTTGAAAATCTCAAGTTTTTCAAAAACAATAATTTTTTTGAAATTTGATCTTTTTTAGAATTACTAAATTATATTTTTTCTAAAATTTAAATTTTTTTAAAATCCTATTTTTTTAAAATTCACAACTTTTTGGAAAATAATGATTTTTTCAAAAATTATGGTATATTAAAAATCTAGAATTTTTTGAAAATCTAAATTATTCAAACCCGATATTTTAAAAATCCTGAGATTTTAAAAAATTTGGGATTTTTGAAACATGTAGTTTAAAAAAATGGACTCAAATAGACGCCCAGGCAAAGTTAGGACCTTTTCAAGTCTTGCTTATTTTGGTGCATGACTACATTTTTGAAATATTAACTTTTTTGAGAATCCTTACTTTTTTTTAAAAAAATTAATTTTTTCAAAAATCACAAATATTAAAAATCGTGACTTTTTCAAATATCCTGACTTATTCAAAAATCCGACTTTTTCAAAATTTGAGATGTTTTAAAAATACCAACATTTTCCAAAATCTTGACTTTTTGAAAATTTTTTTGAAAATTTTGACTTTATAAAATCACTTTTTCATGATTTTTGGAAAAAAATTTTTAAAACATTTTTAAAAAATCCGACTTTTTCGAAAATATATGTTTTTCAAAAATGGAACCCATCAAACTTTAAAAATGCGAAAAGCCCAACTCTTCGGAAAATCCCAAATGTTCAAATATCTTGATATTTTTGTAATATTCATTTTTTGAAAATCTAAACATTTTCAAAGTCCCAACATTTTTAAAATCTTAATGTTTTCAAAAATAATAACTTTGTTTAAAATTGTAACTTTTTCAAAAGTCATGACTTTTTTGAAAATCTTTACTAGTTTAAGGTTTCTATATTGAGGGGTTTATGGCTCTTGGGGAGCTTGTGTTTAAGGTTTGGGATTAAGGATTCAGGGCTCAGGGTTTAGTGGTTAGGGTTTAATGATCAAGGTTTAGGGTTTAGGAATTAGGTTTAGGGTTTTAGCGTTTTGGTTTTAGGTTTGGGGTTAGGATTTATGGCTCAAGTTTTAATTTTATATTTAGGGTTTAGGGCTCATGGTTTATGATGGAGGATTTAGTATTTAGGATTTTTAATTTAAGGTTTTAGGGTTTAATACTTAGGCTTTAGGAGCAATTAGAGCTTAATGTTTAGGGTTTATAAGGTATAGGGCTCATAGTTTTTGGTTTAGGGTATAGAGGTCATGGTTTAGGGGTTTGGTCTTAGTGATGATGTTTGAGGGTCCAAATCTTGACATTTTGAAATAACGACTTTTTGAAATCGTAATTTTTTTAAATCCTAACTTTTCAAAAATCTATTTTTTTAAAAACCCTACAATTTTGAAATTCATTTTTTTTAAATTGCAAATTATTTTAAATCCTAAATTGTTTTAAATTGACAACATCTATGAAAATAACGACTTTTTCAAAAATCATGACATATTCAAAAATCCATAATTTCTAGAAAATCTAAAATATTCAAACTCTGAATTTTCTTTGAAAATCTTGATATTTTAAAAACTAGAGATTTTTAAATATGTCGTTAAAAAAACGACTCAAATGGTTTTGAAGCACAAGTTATGATTTTCAAGTTCATGCTAATTTTGGAACATCACTAAATTTTTGAAATCTTAACTTTTTTAGATTATCACTTTTTCAAAAATCTCAACTTTTTCAAAAGCTCAACTATTTAAAAAATTTCAACCTTTTCAAAAATCAAAATGTCAAGTTTAGGGTTTAGGTCTTAGTGTTAAATTTTGAAGGTCCATTGTTTAAGGTTTAGTGTTTAGGGTTTATGGTTCAACATTTATTCAAAATTTTTTTAGAATTTCTGAAATTGGTGTTAAGGGTCTATGGTTTATGGTTTAGACTTTTTTGAGGTTGGGCTTAGTGTTTAGGATGTTGGGGTTTAAGGGTTTAGCATTTAAGAATCAAATTTAAGTTTTTTTAGTTTAGGAGTCGTGATTTTTAAAAAGTAATGATTTCAAAAATATCCCGATTTTGAAACAGTTAGGATTTTGAAAAAATCGTGATTTAAAAAATATATATTTTCAAAGATTTTGAAAGTGATAAAGTCATGAATTTAAAAAGTTCACAATATTTTAAAAACTCATGATTTTTTAAAAATTCGTAATTTTTGAAAAAGTTGGAATTTTGAAAAAGTAAAGTTTTTGAAAATTTTAGGATTTTCAAAAAAAGCATATTCAAAATAGTTGGGATTTAAAAATATCTTTAGTTTTATAATTCCTGACCTATTTGAAAATCGTACTTTTTTAAAATCTTATGATTTTTTTAAAAATCCCAACTTTCTCAAAGTTTTGGCATTTTCGAAATCACGAATTTTTTAAATCCCAATTTTTTAAAAACTTAACTTTTTTGAAAATGTAAAATTTTTCAAAAACCCTAAATTTTTAAAATTAGAACTTGTTTAGAATTATGAAATTCTATGTTTTCTAAATTTTCAAATTATTTAAAATCTTATTTTTTTAAATTCACAACTTTTTGTAAAATAATGACTTTTTCAAAAGTCATGACATATTCAAAAATCTAGAATTTCTGAAAAATCTAAATTATTCAAACTCAAGTTTTTTAAAAAATCCTAATATTTTAAAAAGTAGAGATTTTGAGACATGTGGTTTAAAAAAAAAGGACTCGAATGGACAACTAGAGCACAAGTTATGAGGTTTTTCAAGTTCTTGATAATTTTGGTGCATTACTACATTTTTGAAATATTGACATTTTGAGATTATAACGTTTTCAAAAAGCCCAATTTTTTGAAAAATCGCAACTATTTAAAAATTACGATGTTTTGAAAATTCAAAATTTTTCTCGAAATCCCAACTTTTAAAATCTCAACTCAATAAAAAAATGCGAATTTTTTGAAAACCCTTACATTAACAAAATATATTTTTCAAAATCGTAAATATTAAAAATAAGACTTTTTAATATCTTGATTTTGAAAAAATTTTGATATTTTAAAAATCCCAACATTTTCCAAAATCCTAACTTTTTTAAAATCTTCACTTTTACAAAATCACGACTTTTTGGAAAATTTGAAAAATTTTAAAATCTCGTATATTCAAATATCCTAACTTATTTGAAAATGTCAATTTTTTAAAAATTTAGACTCTTTAAAACTCCCGACTCTTCAAAAATGTGAAAAACCCAACTCTTTTGAAAATTCCAACTTTTCAAAAATCTTGACATTTTTGAAATATTCATTTTTCGAAAAATCCAAATTGTTATAAAATCGAACATTTTTTAAATGTTGATGTTTTGAAAAAATAACATTTTTTGCTTAAAATTTCAACTTTTTTAAAACTTGTTGACTTTTTGAAAATCTGACTTTTCAAAATTCTTGACTTTTCGAAAATCCCAAGTCTTTCAAAATACATAGTCGATGGTGGTAAGACCCTTTCCGAGTCCCCAAAAGATAGAGCTTAGAAATCTTCGACCCCTTACAATAGAAGATCTAGAGTATCTAGGCACGGAGAGCATGTGTACAAGAAATTCTCAAATTGTACATACGATATGCATGAAGGTTTAAGGTTTATAGGGTATAGGGCTCGAGTTTATTTTAAATCCCAATTTTTATTTGAAATCCAAACCTTTTCATAATCCTGATTTTTTCGAAAATCTAAACTTTTTCAAAAACCCTATAAAAGTTTGAAATTCAAACTTTTTTAGAATTATGAAATTCTATCTTTTTCTAAAATTGCAAATTCTGTACAATCTTAAATTTTTGAAAATCACAACTTTTTGGAAAATCATGACATATTAAAAAAAAACAAATTTTTTTGAAAATCTAAATTATTTAGAGTCCGACTTTTTTAAAATCCTAATGTTTTAAAAACGTTGAGATTTTAAAACATGTGGTTTTAAAAACCGAGACTCAAACAGACACCTAAAGCACATGTTATGACCTTTTCAAGGTCCCTTTTAATTTTGGCGCATAACTACATTTCAAAAATCGTGACATTTTTAAAAATCAAAACTTTTCGAAAATGTGGACGTTTTCGAAAATCAAAACTTTTTCAAAATCAAAATTTTTCAAAAATCCTGAATTTTTTAAATCTCAACTATATCGAAATGCCAATTTTTTTAAAATCCTTACTTTTTAAAAAATAATATTTTAATGAAAATCACAAATATTAAAAATTGGGACTTTTTTAAAAACCACGAGTTATTCAAAAATCGATACGTGCTTTAAAAATCACAACATTTTCAAAAATCTTAACTTATTAGAAAATTTTGACTTTTCAAAAATCCATACTTTTCGAAAATATTCACTTTTACAAAATCACGACTTGTTGGAAAATCTCTATTTTTAAAATACCATCTTCTAAAAATCCTGCCTTTTTTAAAATGTCAAGTTTTTCAAAAATCTTGACTTTTAAAAAAAATCCCAACTTTTTCGAAAATCCCAACTTTTCAAAAATCTTGACTTTTTCAAAATATACATTTTTCAAAAACCGCATCTTGTCTCAAAATAACAACTTTGTTTAAAATAACAACTTTGTTTAAAATTGTAGATTTTTCAAAATAACAACTTTGTTTAAAATTGTAGATTTTTCAAACATCATGACTTTTTTTTTTAAAATCACTTTTGAAAATTCCATTTTTTTCAAAATACCAACTTTTTCCAAATCTTTTATTTTAAGGTTTCTAGGTTTAGGGTTTACGGTTCAGGGGATTTAGTGTTTAAGGTTTAGGGATTAAGGCTCGTGGCATATGGTTTAGGGTTTAGGGTTTAGGGTTGAGGTTCAAGGTTTAGGGATCAAGAGTTTAAGGTTTAAGAATTAGGTTTTAGGGTTTAGGGTTAGGATTTAGGGATCATGTTTTAGGGTTTGGGGTTCAAGGTTTATGGTTGAGGGTTTTGCATTTAGGGTTTAGGGCTCATGGTTTACGATTGAGGGTTTAGTATTTAGGATTTAGCATTTAGGGTTTTAGGGTTTAATAGAAATTAGAGCTTAATGTTTAGGGCTTAGAATTTATAGATTAGTGCGTAGGGGTTAGGATTTAGCGTTTAGGACTCAATGTTCAAGGTTGAGGGTCTATGGCTCAGGTTTCAAGGTTTGGGGTTCTAAGTTTAGAGTTTAGGGATAAGGATTTTGGCTTAGGGCTCATGGTTCAAGGTATAGGGTTTAGGAATAGACCTAAGGATTTATAGGATTCACTGTTTAGGATTAGGGGTTTAGGGCTTAAGGGTTAGGATTTAGGGTTTAGGCTTCATGGCTAAGGATCAGGGTTTATGGTTTAAGGTTTGGGGTTTAGAGTTTAGGTTTTACAATTTAGGGATTTGGGTTTATGGTTTATGGCTGAGGGTTTAGGGTTTAGGATTTAGTGTTAAGGGTTTAGCATTTAGGGTTTTGGGCTTAGTGTTTAGGATGTTGGGGTTTAGGGTTTAGCATTTACGACTCAAATTTTAGGTTTTAGGGTTTAGGGTTTAGGTGTCGGATTTTTACAAAGTCGGGATTTCAAAAATATCTTTATTTTAAAAGCAGATAGGGTTTCGAAAAAGATAAGGTTTTAAAAAAGTCTATATTTTCCCTTATTTTGGAAGTGATAAAGTCATGAATTTAAAAAGCTCACAATTTTTAAAAATACTCTTTATTTTTAAATATTCATAATTTTCAAAAACTCGCTATTTTATGAAAAAAATGGAAGTTCGAAAAAGTAAAGATTTTAAAATGTTACGATTTTTTTAAAATTAGGATATTCAAAAAATTCTCGATTTAGAAATATTTTAGTTTTGTAATTCCTCACTTATATGTAAATCCCAAGTTTTTCATAATCTTGACTTTTTATAAATCTCAACTTTTTTCAAAAGCTCTAAAAGTTTTTAATTTCAAACTTTCTTAGAATTATGAAATTCTATCTTTATTGTAAAATTACAAATACTTTAAAATATCTTGATTTTTTGAAATTTACAACTTGTTTGGAAAATAATAGTTTTTGAAAAATCATGACATATTCAAAAATCTAGAATTTTCGAAAAAACAAAATTATTTAAATTCTGGTTTTTTTTTTAAATCCTAATATTTTAAAAAAGTTGAGATTTTTGAAACAAGTGGTTACAAAAGCAGACTCAAATGGACACACTGGAGGACAAGTTATGATATTATAACTTTTTAGAAAATCTTAACTATTTTTAAAATTATGACTTTTTTTTTCAAACACCAAAACTTTTTCAAAAATCCCAACTTATTAAAAACTCTCGAAATTTGTATAATCTCGAACTTTATCATAAAAAATGTTGAGTTTTTAGAAAATCCTTACTTTTTAAAAAAAAAATATTTTTCTCGAAAATTATAAATATTAAAAATCGGGACTTTTTCAAATATCCTGACTTACTCAAAAATCTTGATGTTTTAAAATTCCCAACATTTTCCAAAATATTGACTTTTTTTTAAATTCAAACTTTTTAAAAATCCTTACTTTTTCGAAAATCTTCATTTTTACAAAATCCCGACTTTTTGGAAAATCTCATATTTTAAAATCCCATCTTTTCAAAAATCCTAACTTTTTTACAAATCTCGAATTTTTCAAAAATCTTAACTTTTTCAAAAATCCCAACTCTTCAAAAATCTTGACTCTTAAAAATGTGAAAATAACAACTTTGTTTAAAATTACAACTTCTTCAAAAGTCGTGACTTTTTTGAAAATCTGAAGTTTTTAAAGTCTTGACTTTTCAGAAAATCTTGACTATTTAAAAATCCTAAGTTTTTAAAAATACCAACTTTTTCCAAATCTAACTATTTTAAGGTTTCGAGATTTAGGGATTAGGGCCTGTGGTTCGGGGAGAGATTTAGGGTTTAGGGCTCAGGTTATATGATTTAGGGATCGAGGTTTATGGTTCAGGGTTATATGTTTACGGTTTAGGGCTACTAATTTACGATTAACAATTTATTATTTAGGATTTAAGACTCAAAATTTAGGGTTTTAGAGAAATTTGAGCATAAGGTTTATAGGGTACAGGTCAAAGAGTTTTAGGGTTTAGGGCATAGGGGTAAAGGTTTAGGTCTCAATGTTCATGGTTGATGGTCCATGGCTCAGTGTTCAAGGTTCGGGCTTATGAATTTAGTATTTAGTGTTTAGGTCTCAAGCTAAAGGTTTAGGGGTTAGAGTTTAGGATTGGGCTCACGGTTCAAGGTATAGGGTTTAGTGTTTAGGGTTAGGCTAAGGATTTTAAGGTTCAATGTTTACGGTTTAGGGAATAAGGCTTAGGGTTAGAGATTTAGGGCTTAAGGGTTTATGGTTTTGGCTTCATGGGTTAAGGTTTGGGGTTTATAGTTTAGGTTTTACGATTTAGAGAGTTTGTTTTATGGTTTATCGTTGAGGGTTTAGGTTTTAGGATTAAGTGTTAAGGATTTAGGATTTTGGTATTAGTGTTAAGGATTTAGGATTTACGGTTTATAGTTTATGAATCGGGTTTCAAGTTTTCGGTTTGAGGGTTTAGGGGTCACGATTTTGAAAAAGTCATGATTTCAAAAAATATCTGATTTTCAAAAGCTTGATTAGGATCACGACTTTTTGAAATCGAACCTTTACAAAAACTTGACTTTTTGAAAATCTCAACTTTTTCAAAAACCCTCAATTGTTTGAAATTCAAACTTTTAATAATTCTGAAATTCTACGTTTTTCTAAAATTACATATTCTATAAAATCCTTGATTTTTTGAAATTCATAACTTTTTGGGAAATAATGACTTTTTCAAAAATCATGAGAGATTCAAAATCCATAATTTCTAGAAAATTTAAATTTCCCAAAATCGACTTTTTTTAAAATCCTATTATTCTAAAAAGTTGACATTTTTAAAATCAAAATTTTTTTCAAAACCCTAAAAAATTTAAATTCAAATTGCAAATTCTGTAAAATCCTAAATTGTTTGAAATTCACAACTTTATTGAAAATAATGACTTTTTCAAAAATCATGACATATTAAAAAAGCTGTAATTTTAGAAAATCTAAATTATTCAAACTCTCAAAATAATACGATATTTTAAAAAATTGAGATTTTTGAAACATGTGGTTTAAAAAAAAGGACTCAAATGGACACCTAGAGCACAAGTTATGACCTTTTCAAGTTCCTACTAATTTTGGCACATCACTACATTTTTAAATCTTGACTCTTTTAAGATTATAACTTTTTCCAAAAATTGCAACTATTTCAAAAATCGCGATGTTTTCGAAAATCAAAACTTTTTAAGAATTTTCTAAAACGTCAACTTTATCAAAATTCGATTTTTTGAAAATCCTTAATTTTTAAAAATTATATTTTTCAAAAAATCACGAATATTAAAAATTGGGATTTTTTAAATCCTCGACTTAATAAAAAAATTGACTTATTAAAAAATTTTGACGTTTTAAAAATCCAAACATTTTCCAAAGTGTTTACTTTTTTAAAATCTCGACTTTTCAAAAATCCTGACTTTATTGAAAATCTTCAATTTTACAAAATCACGACTTTTTGGAAAATCTCAATTTTTTAAATTCGGTCTTTACAAAAACCTTTTTTTTTTATAATGTCAAGTTTTTCAAAATATTAAATTTTCAAAAATCCAGACTCTTAAAAAGTTTAAAAAGCCCAACTCTTTCGAAAATCCCAACTTTTCATAAATCCTAACTTTTTCGAAATATTGATTTTCGAAAACTCCAAGTTGTTTAAAAATCTGAACATTTTCAAAGTCCCAACATTTATTAAATCTTGATGTTTTCAAAAATAAAAACTTTTTTAAAATTGTAACTTTTTCAAAAGTTGTGACTTTTTGAAAATCTCAAGTTTTTGAAAATCTTGAATTTTTTCAAAATCCCAAGTTTTTCAAAATACCAACTTTTTCAAAATCTAACTATTTTAAGGTTTCTAGGTTGAGGGTTTAGGGCTCAGGGGATTTAGTGTTTAGGGTTTAGGTTTTTGGGCTCAAAATTCTTGATAAGGGTTAAGTTTTTGAGTTTAGGCATTAGGGCTCGTGAGGTTCGGGGTTCAAGGATCAAGGTCTAGGGCGTAAGAATTAGGTTTTATAGTTTAGGCTTTTGGGGTTTATGGTTTAGAAGTAGGATTTATGGCTTAGCTTTTAGGGTTTGGGGTTTGAGGTTTATGATTGAGGGTTTTAAATTTATGGTTTAGGGCTCATGGTTTACAATTGAGGGTTTAGTATTTAGGATTTAGCATTTAGGGTTTTAGACTCAGAATTTATGGTTTAGGAGCAAGTCAAGCTTAAGAATTAGGGTTTTTAGGGTATAGGGCTCATAATTTAGGGTTTAGGGTTTAGGTCTCAGTGTCCATGTTTGAGGGTTCATTTCTCGGGGTTGAAGGTTCGGGGTCATGAGTTTACAGGTTTAGGGTTTAAGGTTTTGGCTTAGGGTTCATGGTTCAAGGTATGGTTTAGGGTTTAGGGTTAGGCCTAAGGATTTAGGGTTCATTGTTTATGGTTTAGGATTTAAGGCTCAGGGTTAAGAATTTAGGGTTTATTGTATAAGGTTTAGGTCATAGGGTTTTTCTTTAGGCTTCAAGGCACATGGATCATGGTTTAGGGTTTATGGTTTAACGTTTGAGGTTTAGAGTTTAGGTTTTATGATTTAGGGATTTTGGTTTATGGTTTATGGCTGAGGGTTTAGGGTTTAGGATTCACTTGTTAATGGTTTATGCTTTAGGATTTAGGTTATTTGGCTTAGTGTTTAGGATGTTGGGGTTTAGTGTTTAGCATTTATGACTAAGGTTTCAAGTTTTAGGGTTTAGGGGTTATGATTTTGAAAAAGTTATGATTTCAAAAATATCTCAATTTTGAAAATGTTAGGATTCCAAAAATTCATGATTTTCAAATATTTCATGAATTTAAAAAGTTCACAATATTAAAAAACAAGCGATTTTTTAAAAATTCGTAATTTTTGAAAAAGTCACGATTTAATAAAAAGTTGGAATTTTGAAAAAGTACTGATTTTTAAAATCTTAGAATTTTAGAAAAAAATAGGATATTCAAAATACTAGGGATTTAAAAATCTCTTATCTTTGTAAATCCTGACTTATTTGAAAATTGAACTTTTTTCAAAAATCTTGTCTTCTTTGAAAATCCCAACTTTCTCTAAATTCAAGGCTTTTTCGAAACCACTAGTTTTGTTAAATACCAGTAATTTTTGAAATCGCAACCTTTTTATAATCCTGTCATTTTTGAAAATATCAACTTTTTCAAAATTTTCAAAAACCCTAAAATTTTCTTAATTCTAACTTTTTCTAAAATTGTAATTTTTTTAAAATCGTAAATTTTTTGAAATTCAAATCTTTTGGAAAATAATTATACTTTTAAAAATCATGAAATATAAAAAAATCCAAGCTTTCTGAAAATCTTAATTATTAAAACTCCCAAAAAAATTAAAATCCGATACTTTAAAAATTTGAATTTTTGAAACATGTGGAAAAAAACTTACTCAAACGGATACCTAGAGCAGAAGTTATGACATTTTCAAGTTCCTATTAAGTTTGGCACATGAATGAATTTTTTAAATCTTGACTCTTTTGAGATTATAACTATTTCAAAAATCCAAATTTTTTTAAAATCCCAACTATTTCAAAAATCGTGACGTTTTCGAATATTAAGTTTTTTTCAAAAACCCCAACTTTTAAAAATTCTTGAATTTTCCAAAATCTCAACTTTATACAAAATGTGGACTTTTTAAATATCCTTTTAAAAAATTATATTTTACGAAAATCACAAATATTAAAAATTGGGACTTTTTAAATTATCCTCACTTATTTAACAATCTTGACTTTTTCAAAAAAATTAACATTTTAAAAATCCCAAAATTTTCTAAAATATAGACTTTTTGAAAATCTCGACTTCTCAAAAATCCCGACTTTTTCAAAAATCTTCACTTTAACAAAATGAATAATTTTAGAAAATCTAAATTTTTTAAAATCTCGTCTTTTCAAAAATTCTACCTTTTTTGAAAATGTCGAGTTTTCAAAAATCGACACTTGAAGAATGTGAAAAGCCGAATTCTTTGAAACACCCAACGTTTCAAAAATCGACTTTTTGAAATATTCATTTTCAAAAACCCAACTTGTTTGAAAATCTAAACATTATCAAAGTAACAACATTTTTTAAATCTTGATGTTTTCAATAATAACAAATTTTCATATAGGACTTTATTTTACATTTAGGGTTTACTATTTAGGATTTAACATTTATGGTTTTACGATTTAAGACTCAACATTTAGGGTTTGGGAGCAATTAGGGTATAGACCTCGGACTTTAGGGTTTAGGGTGTAGGGGTCGGGGTTTATGATTTAGGCCTTAGATTTCATGGTTGAGGGTCCGTGACTCAGGCTTTGAGGTTGGGGTTATGAGTTTAGGCTTTAGGGATTAGGTTTTAGGGCTTAACGTTTAAAGTTTAGGGTTTTGGCTTAGGGCTCACGGTTCAAGGTATTAAGGATAAGGGTTAGTGGTTTCGGGTTTATTGTTTAAGGTTTACGGCTTAGGGTTTAGGTTTTAGGCTTCATGGCTCATGGATAAAACTTTAGGGTTTATGGTTTGAGGGTTTATGGTCTATGGTTTAAGGTTTAGGATTTAGTGTTTTGGACTTAGAGTTTAGGATGTTGCGCTTTAGGGTTTAGTGGTTTAGGATGATGTTGTGGTTTAGGATCCTGTCTTTTTCAAAAATCTTCACTTTTACAAAAGCATGAATTCTTGGAAATCTCAAATTTTTAAAATCCTATCTTTTTAAAAATCCTAATTTTCAAAAATGTTGAGTCTTTCAAAAATCCCAACTTTTAAAAAATCTTGACTTTTTCCAAATATTATTCATTTTTGAAAACCCCAACTTGTTTGAAAATCTGAACATTTTCAAATTCCTAACATTTTTAAATCTTGATGTTTTTAAAAATAATAACTTTGTTTAAAATTGCAACTTTTTCAAAAGTCGTGACTTTTTTTAAAATCTCAAGATTTTGAAATCCTAACTTTTTCAAAATTCCAAGATTTTAAAAATACCCACTTTTTCCAAATCTATTTTGTTAAGGTTTCTAGGTTTAGGGTTTAGGGCTCAGGGGATTTAGTTTTTAGGGTTTAGATTTTTGGCTCAAGATTTTGAGTTTAGGGATAATAGCTCGGGGTTCATGGTTTAGGGTTCAACGCTTAGGGTTTAGATTTTGGGTTTGGGGTTCAAGGTTTACAGTTGAGGTTTTTACATTTAGGGTTTAGTATTTAGGATTTAGCATTTTGGGTTTTAGGGTTTAAGACTCAGACTTTTTAAAATCTCGTCTTTTCAAAAATCCTAACTTTTTGGAAAATGTCAAGTTTTTCAAAAATCATGACTTTTTAAATAATCTAGACTCTTCAAAAATTTTAAAATCCCAACTCTTTCGAAAATCTCAACTTTTGATCAAATATTGTGACATTTTGGAAATATTCATTTTTGAAAACCCCAAATTGTTTGAAAATCTGAACATTTTCAAAGTCCCAACATTTTTTAAATCTTGATGTTTTCAAAAATAATAACTTTGTTTAAAATTGCAACTTTTTCAAAAGTCATGACATTTTTTAAAATCTCAAGGTTTATAAAATCCTGACTTTTTAAAAAATCTTAGCTTTTTGAAAATCCAATGTTTTTCAAAATACAAAATTCTTCCAAATCTAATGAATTTCACAATTCTAGATTAAGGGTTTATGGCTCAGGGATTTAGTGTTTAAGGTTAAGGGATTAGGGCTCGTGGCTCAATATTTAGGGTTCTGGGGTTTAGGGTTCAGGATCAAAGTTTAGGGTTCAAGAATTACGTTTTAGTTGTTAGGGTTTGTGGTTAGTATTTAGGGCTCAATTTTAATGGTTTTTAGGGCTCATGGTTTATGATTGAGGGTTTAATACTTAAGGGTTTAGGAGTAATTAGAGCTTAAGGTTTAGGGTTTATAGGGTATAGGGCACATATTTTAGGGTCTAGGCGATAGGGGTTAGGGTTTAGGTCTTAGTGTTCATGGTTGAGGGTCTATGGCTTAGGGTTTGAGGTTTGGGGTTATGAGTTTAGGGTTTAGTTCTCTAGCTAAAGGTTTAGGATTTATGGTTAGACCTAAGGATTTAAGGGTTTCACTATTTAGGGTTTAGGGATTAAGGGCTTAATATTTGAGGTTTAGAGTTTAGGTTTTACAAATTAGGATTTTTTTATGGTTTTTATATGAGGGTTTAGGGATTAGTTTCAGTGCTATTTAAAGGTTTATGGTTTATGATTTACGATATTGGGGTTTATAGTTTGGAGTTTACGATTTAGGTTTTGGGTTTTAGGGTTTAGTGGTCATGATTTTGAAAAAGTCATGATTTTAGAAAGTTTGTATTTTCAAAGATTTTGAAAGCTATAAAGTCATGAATTTAAAAAGTTCACAATTTTTTAAAAACTCGTGATTTTTTAAAATTCTTAATTTTCGAAAAGTCACGATTTTACAAAATGTTGGAATTCGAAAAGTAAATTTTTTTAAAATGTTACGATTTAAAAAAATTTGCATATTCAAAATAGTTGCGATTTAAAAATATCTTAAGTTTTGTAATTCTTGACTTATTTGAAAATTGCACCTTTTTAAAAATCGTCTTTTTGAAAATCCCAACTTTCTCAAAATTCTTGGCATTTTCAAAATCATGAATAATTTGAAATCCCAATTTTTTGAAATCCTGACTTTTTTGAAAATCTGAACTTTTTCAAAAACCCTAAAAACTTTAAATTCAAACTTTTTAGAATTAAATTTTTTATCTTTTTCTAAAATTGTAAATTCTTTAAAATCTTAAATTGTTTGAAATTCACGATTTTTTGGAAAATAATGATTTTTCAAAAGTCATGACTTATTCAAAAATCCATAATTTCTTGAAAATCTAAATTATTTAAACTCCCGACTTTTCTTTTAAAATCCTGATGTTTTAAAAAAGTTGAGATTTTTGAAACATGTGGTTTAAAAAAAGACTCAAGTGGACATTAGGAGCACAAGTTATGACATTTTCAAGTTCCTGCTAATTTTTGCACATCACTACATTTTTGAAATCTTAACTTTTTTATATTATCACTTTTTCAAAAATCTCGACATTTTCCAAAATCGCAACTATTTCAAAATCCCAAAATTTTCAAAAATCAAAACTTTTTTAGAAATCCCAACTTTTAAATATTCTTGAATTTTCTAAAATCTCAACTTTATCAAAAATACCAACTTTTTTGAAAATCTTTTTTTTGTTTAAATTATATCTTGAATATCTTGAATTTTTCAAAAATATTGACGTTTTAAAAATTCCAACATTTTACAAAATCTTCACTTTTTAAAAAATGCTTACTTTAAAAAAATCTAGATTTTTTCAAAAATATTCACTTTTACAAAATTTAAACTTTTTGGGAAATCTAAATTTTTTTAAAATCTCATCTTTTCAAAAATCCTAACTTTTTATAAAATGTCAAGCATTTTTAAAATCTTGACTTTTTCAAAAATTCATTCTTCAAAAATCTTGACTCTTCAAAACTCAAAACCCAACTCTTTCAAAATCCCAACTTTTCAAAAATCCTGACTTTTTGAAATATTCATTTTTCAAAAACCCCAACTTGTTTGAAAATTTGAACATTTTTAAAGTCCCAACATTTTTTAAATCTTGATGTTTTAAAAAATAACAACTTTGTTTAAAATTGCAACATTTTCAAAAGTCATGACTTTTTGAAAATCTCAAGTTTTTGAAAATCTTGACTTTTTCAAAAATCTTGACTTTTTGAAAATCCCAAGTTTTTCAAAATACCAACTTTTCCAAATCTAACTATTTTAAGGTTTATAGGTTGACGGTTTATGGCTCAGGGGATTTAATGTTTAACATTTAGGTTTTTTTGGCTCGGGATTCTGTGGTTTAAGGTTCAGGATCAAGGTTTAGGGTTTAAGAATTAGGTTTTAGGGTTTAGGGTTTAGGGTTAGGATTTAGGGCTCATGTTTTAGGCTTTAGGGTTTGAGGTTTACGAGTGAGGGTTTACTATTTAGGATTTAGCAATTAAGGTTTTAGGGTTTATGACTTAAAATTTAGGGTTTAGAGTAATTAGAGATTAAGGTTTAGGGTTTATGGGGGTATAGGGCTCAAAGTTTAAGCTTTTTCGAAATCATGACTTTTTAAATATCCCAATTTTTATTCAAAATCCAAACCTTTTCCTAATCTTGACTTTTTTGAAAATGTCTACTTTTTCAACGTTTGAAATTTAAAATTTTTTAGAATTATGATATTCTTCTATCTTTTTCTAAAATTGCAAATTCTTTAAAATCCTATTTTTTTAAATTCACAACTTTTTGAAAATCATGACATATTAAATAATCCATAATTTCTTGAAAATGTAAATTATTCAAAATCCTAACTTTTTTAAAAATCCTAATATTTTAAAAATGATGAGATTTTTGAAACAGTGGTTTAAAAAATAAAGCAGATTCAAATAGACACCGAAGCACAATTTATGAACTTTTCAAGGTCCCGTCATCCCTCGGGGATCAAGGTTTAGAGTTTAGGTTTTACAGTTTGGGGATTTGGGTTTATGGTTTATGGATTTTGGTTTAGGGTTTAGGATTCATTGTTAAGGGTTTATGGTTTAGGATTTAGGGTTTTGGGCTTAGTATTTAGGATGTTGGGGTTTAGGGTTTAGGGTGTAGCGGTCACGAATTTGAAAGAGTCATGATTTTAAAAATATCTCGATTTTGAAACAATTAGGATTTCGAAAATGTCATGATTTTAAAAAGTCTTGCATTTTCAAAGATTTTGAAAGTGATAAAGTCATGAATTTAAAATCTCACATTTCTTAAAAACTCATGATTTTTTAAAAATTCATAATTTTAAAAAAGTTACGATTTTATATAAAAATAAAAAAATTAATTACCATGTTATTTGAAAATTTACAAGTTTTTGGAATATAATGAATTTTAAAAAATACATGGACATTCAAAAATCCAGAATTTATTGAAAATCTATATCATTAAAACTCTCAACTATTTTTTTTTTTAAATCCTCATATTTTAAAAAAGTTGACATGTTTTAAACAAGTGATTTCAATAAAAGGGACACACAGAGTACAAGTTTTGAACTTTTCAAGTTCCCGCTAATAGTGGTGCATCACTACATTTTTGAAATCTTGACTTTTTTGAGATTATAACTTTTCAAAATCCCAACATTTTGAAAATCGCAACTATTTCAAAAATCATGACGTTTAAAATTAAAAAAATTCAAAACTTCCGACTTTTCAAAAAATTCCCTGAATTTTCTAAATTGAACATTATCAAAAATACCGACTTATTTTGAAAATCCTTACTTTTAAAGAATAATTATTTTTCAAAAATCACAAATATTAAAAATTGGGACTTTTTCGAATATCATGACTTATTCAAAAATCCTGACTCTATCAAAAATCTTGACATATTAAAAATCCTAACGTTTTCCAAAATCTTGACTTTTTTGAAAATATTCACTTTTAACAAATCATGAATTTTTTGAATATCTCAATTTTTTTAAAATCCTAACTTTTTTAAAATGTCGATTTTTTAAAAATCTTGACTTTTTCAAAAATCTAGACTTTTCAAAAAATTGACTCTTTAAAAATGCGAAAAGCTCAAATCTTTCGAAAATCCCAAATTTTCAAAATCCCGACTTTTTAAAAATATTCATTTTTCAAAAACCCCAACTTGTTTCAAAATTTTAAACTTTTCTACGTCCCATCATTTTTTAAATCTTGATATTTTCAAAAATAAAAACTTTCTTTAAAATTACAACTTTTTCAGAATTCTTAACTTTTTCAAAATCTCAAGTTTTTAAAAATCTAGACTTTTTCAAAAATCTTGACTTTTGAAAATTCAAAATTTTCAAAATACCAACCTTTTTAAAATCTAACTATTTTAAGGTTTCTAGGTTCGGGAATTAGGGCTCGTGGATTTAGTGTTTACGGTTTACGATTTGGGTGCCGTTTTGGGTGAGGATTCGTGCTTTAGGGTTTAGTGTTTAAGGTTTAGGGATTAGGGCTCTGTGGTATGGTTTAGGGTTTAGGGTTCACTTCACGATTTAGGGATTAAGGTTTAGGGTTGAAGAATTAGGTTTTAGGGTTTATGGTTTTACGTTTTAGGGTGTAGGGTTTAGGGTTTAGGGTCTAGGGTTAGGATTTAGGGACCGGAGTTTAGGGTATGGGGTTCGAGGTTTACGATTGAGGGTTTTACATTTACGGTTTAGGGCTCATGTTTTACTATTAAGGGATTTAGGATTTAACATTTTGGGTTTTAGGGGTTAAGACTCATAATTTAGGATTCATGAGCAATTAGAGCTTAAGGTTTAGGGTTTATATGGCATACGGCTCATAGTTTAGGGTTTCTTTGTGTGGGGTCGGGGTTTAGGTTTAGGTCTCGGTGTTCATGGTTGAGGTCCATGGGTCAAGGTTCGAGGTTAAGGGTTATGAGTTTTGGGTTTAGATTTTAGGTTTGTAGCTAAATGTTAAGAGTTTACGGTTTTTTATTAAGCCTCGCGGTTCAAGGTAAAGGGGTTTAGGGTTTAGGGTTAGACTTAAGGCTTTAGGGTTCACTCTTTAGGGTTTAAGGCTCAAGGTTAGGGGTTTATGGTTTATTTATTAGGGTTAGGCATCTTGGCTAAGGGATATGGGTTTAAGGTTTTGGGTTTAGATTTTAGGTTTTATGATTTAGGGATTTGGGTTTATGGTGTATGGTTGAGGGTTTCAAATTTAGGATTCAAAGTGTTAAGGGTTTACGGTTTATGGTTTCCGATTCAAGATTTTGGGCTTAGTGTTTAGGTTGTTGGAGTTAGGGTTTAGCGTTTACGACTCAGGTTTTAGGTTTTAGGGTTTAGGGGTCATGATTTCCAAAATATCTCGATTTTGAAAGCTTGTTAGGATTTTGAAAAATTCATGAAATATAAAATGTTTTGTATTTTAAAAGATTTTGAAAATGATAATGTGATGAAGTTAAAAGTTAATGTTTAAAAACATGTGATTTTTAAAATTTGTAATTTTGAAATAGTTGCAATTTTATTAAAAGTTGGAGTTTTGAAAAAGTAAAGATTTTTAAAATATTAGGATTTAAATTAAAAAAATTCAAAACAGGTTGGGATTTAAAAACCTCTTTAGTTTTATAATTCGACTTATTTGAAAATTTGAACTTTCTCAAAATTCTTGGCTTTATCGAAATCATGAATTTTTTAAATCCAATTTTTGTTTGAAATCCCAACCTTTTCATAATCCTGAATTTTTGAAAATCTCAACTTTTTTAAAAACCCTAATTTTTTGAAATTTGAACTTTTTTAGAATCATGAAATTCTATCTTTTTCTAAAATTTCAAATTCTTTAAAATCCTAATATTTTAAACATTCACAACTTTTGAAAAATCATGAGCTATTCAAAAAATCAAGAACTTTTCTAGAAAATTTAAATTATTCAAACTCCGACTTTTTTTTTTTTTTGAAAATGTTGATATTTTTAAAAAATTGAGATTTTCAAACGTGTTGATATCGCAGTTATGAAATCCTAAATTTTTAAAATCTCAACTTTATCAAAAATGCCGACTTTTTTGAAAATCCTTACTTTTTAAAAAAATTATAATTTTTCGAAAATCACAAATATTAAAAATCGGGACTTTTTTGAATATCCTGACTTATTCAAAAATCTTGAATTTTTCAAAAATATTGACGTTTTAAAAATCCCAACATTTTCCAAAATCTTGACTTTTTATAAAATCCCGACATTTCAAAAACCTTGACTTTTTAAAAATATTCACTTTTAAAAATTCACGACTTTTTGGAAAATCACAAAAATTTAGAATCCCGTCTTTTCAAAAATCCGAACTTTTTTGAAAATCTTGAGTTTTAAAAAATCTAGACTCTTCAAAATGCAAAAATTCCAACTTTTCAAAAATCCTGACTTTTTTGAAATATTCATTTTCAAAAGCTCAACTTTTTTGAAAATCTGAACATTTTCAAATTCTATCTTTTCTAAAACTTAATGTTTTCAAAATAACAAATTTGTTTAAAATTGTAAGTTTTTCAAAAGTCGTGACTTTTTTGAAAATCAAGTTTTTGAAAATCCTGACTTTTTCAAAAATCTTGACTTTTTGAAAATCCCAAGTTTTTCCAAATCAAACTATTTTAAGGTTTCTCGATTGAGGGTTTAGAACTCAAGGGATTTAGTGTTTAGGGTTTAGTTTTTTGGGCTCAGGATTCAACGTTTAGGGTTTAGGGATTAGGGTCAAGGCCTGGGTTGGGGTTTAGTGTTGAGGTTCAAGGTTTGGTGATCAAAGTTTAGGGTTTACGAATTAGGTTATAGGGTTTAGGGTTAGGATTTAGGGTTTAGGTCTCATGGTTTACGATTGAGGTTTAGTATTTAGGATTTAACATTTAGGGTTTTAGGGTTTAAGACTCAAAATTCAAAGTTTAGGGTTTAGGGCATAACGGTCGTGGTTTAGCGTTTACGTCTCGATGTTCATTGTTCAAGGTCCATGGTTCGGTGTTCAAGGTTGTGGTTTTGGTTTAGGGTTTAGGGTATTGGCTTAGGGCTCATGGTTCAAGGTATATAGGGTTTAGGATTTAGGTATCACCTAAGCCTTTAGGGTTCATTGTTTAAGGTTAGGAATTAGGATTTATTGTTTAGGTTTTAGGCTTCATAGCTCAGGGATCAGGGTTTATGGTTTATGGTTTATGGATGGGGGTTTAGGGTTTAGGATTTAGTGTTAAGGGTTTTGGATTATATTTTAGGATTTAGGGTTTTGGGCTTAGTGTTTAGGATGTTGGGGTTTAGGGTTTAGCATTTACGATTTAAGTTTCAAGTTTTAGGGTTGAAAAAGTCATGATTTTTCAAAAAGTTTGTCTTTTCAAATGTTTTCAAAGTGATTTAAAAATTTCTCAATTTTTGAAAACTCGTGATTTTTTAAAAATTTGTAATTTTTAAAAAGTCGTGATTTTATAAAAAGTTGGAATTTTGAAAAGTAAAGATTTTGAAAATTTTAGGATTTTCAAAAAAATTAGGATATTCAAAATAATTAGGATTTAAAAATCTCTTCAATTTTGTAATTTTCACTTATTGAAATCCTAATTTTTGTTTGAAATCCAAACCTTTTCATAATCCAAACTTTTTGAAAATCTCAACTTTTTCAAAAACCTTAAATTTTTTGAAATTCAAACTTTTTGAAAATTATGAAATTCTATATTTTTCTAAAATTGCAAATTCTTTAAAATCCTAATTTTTAAATTCACAACTTTTTGGAATATAATAACTATTTGAAAAATCGTGACATATTCCAATATACAAAAATTTATAGAAAATTTAAATATTCAAACTCCTAATTTTTTTTTGAAAATCTTGATATTTTAAAAAAGTTGAGATTTTTGAAACATGGTTTAAAAAAAATGGACTCAAATAGACACCCAGAGCACAAGTTATGACCTTTTTAAGTTCCTGCTAATTTTGGCACATCACTACATTCTTGAAATCTTGACTCTTTTGACATTATAACTTTTCTAAAAATCCTAACAACGTAACTTTTTTAAAAACGTAACTATTTAAAAAATCGAGACATTTTTGAAAATCAAAACTTTTTCAGAAATCCCAACTTTTTAAAAATTCCTAAATTTTCTAAAATCTCAACTTTATAAAAAATGCCGACTTTTAAAAGAATTATATTTTTTCAAAATTGCAAATATTAAAAATCGGGACTTTTTCAAATATCTCGTTGTTTTAAAACCCAACATTTTCCAAAATCTTGATTTTTTAAAAATCCTAACTTTTTCAAAATCTTAATATTTAAAAAAATCATGAACTATTGGAAAGTCTCGAGTTTTTCAAAAATCATGAGTTTTTTTGAAAATCTAGACTGTTAAAAATACCAACACTTCAAAAATGCAAAAATCCCAACTCTCTCGAAAATCCCAACTTTTCAAAATCCAGACTTTTTTAAATGTTGATGTTTTCAAAAATATTAACTTTGATTAAAATTTAACTTTTTCAAAAGTCGCTGACTTTTTTAAAATCTCAAGTTTTTTAAATTCTAACTTTTTCGTAAATCTTCAATATTTGAGAATCCCAAGGTTTTCAAAATATAAACTTTTTCCAAATGTAACTATTTTAAGGTTTTTAGGTTGAGGTTTAGGGCTCAAGAGATTTAGTCTTTAAGGTTTACGTTTTTGGGCTGGGATTCGTGGTTTAGGGTTTAATGTATAGGGTTTGCTGATTAGGGCTCTGTGGCTAGGGCTTCGTGTTTTAGGGTTGAGGTATAGGGTTCGAGAATATAGGTTTAGGGTTTAAATAACAATTAGGTTGAGGGTTTAGGGTTTAGAGTTAGGATTTAGGGATAGGGTTTTAGGGTTTGGGGTTTGAGGTTTATGGTTGAGGGCTCATGGTTTACAAATGAGGGTTTAGTATTTAGGATTTGGCATCTATGGTTTTAGGGTTTAAGACTCGAAATTTAGGTTTTAGGTGCAATTAGAGCTTTTGTGTTTTGGGTCTATAGACCTCAAGGTTTAGGTTTTAGGGTGTAGGGGTCTGGGGTTTAGGGTTTAGGTCTCATTGTTCATGTTTGAGGGTGCATGGCTCGGTTGTTTAGGGTTTAGGGTTTAGGCTTCATGGCTCTGTGGATGGGGTTTATGATTTATGGTTTAAGGTTTGCGGTTTAGAGTTTAGGTATTATGATTTAGGGATTTAGGTTTATGGTTTATAGTTGAGGGTTTAGGGTTTAGGATTCAGTGTTAAGGGTTTTTTGTTTATGGTTTAGGATTTAGGGTTTTGGGCTTAGTGTTTAGGATGTGGGGTTTAGGATTTAAGGGTAGTAATTTTGAAAAAGTCACGATTTCAAAAATATATTTATTTTGAAACAGTTAGGATTTTGAAAAAGTCATGATTTTCAAAAAGTCGTATTTTAAATTTTTTTGAAAGTGATAAAGTCATGAATTTAAAAAGTTCACAATTTTTTAAAACTCATGATTTTTTTAAATTTATATTTTCAAAAAAGTCACGATTTTATAAAAAGTTGGAATTTTGAAAAAGTAAAGATTTTGAAAATGTTACGATTTCAAAAATAGGATAATTAAAACATTTGGGATTTAAAATTTAAAAATCTCTTCAATTTTGTAATTCTTGACTTGTTAAAAACTACACCCTTTTCAAAATCTTGTCTTTTTTGAAAATCCCAACTTTCTCAAAATTCTTGGCTTTTTCAAAATCACGACTTTTTTGAAATCCCAATTTTTTTCGAAATCCCAACCTTTTCATAATCCTAAGTTTTTGAAAATCTAACTATTATAAAAACCCTAAAATTTTAAAATTCTAACTTTTTTAGAATTATGAAATTCTTTTTCTAAAATTGGAAATTATTTAAAATCCTATTTTTTTAAAAATAATAACTTTTCAAAATCACAACATATTTAAAAATCCATAATTTTTGTTAAATCTAAATTATTCAAACTCCCGACTTTTTAAAAAGGACTCAAATGGACACACGGAGCACAAGTTATGACCTTTTCAAGTTCCTACTAATTTTGGTGCATCATTACATTTTTGAAATCTTGACTCTTTTGAGATTATAACTTTTTTGAAAATCCCAACTTTTTTGAAAATCACAACTATTTAAAAAATCGCAACATTTTCGAAAATCAAAACTTTTTCAAAATCCCAATTTTTTAAAATTCCTAAATTTTCTAAAATCTCAACTTTATAAAAAATGCAGACATTTTTAAAGTCCTTACTTTTTTAAAAATTATAATTTTTGAAAATTGTAAATATTAAAAATAAGGACTTTTTCTAATATCCTAATGTTTTTAAAAACAAACTTTTTCCAAATCTCACTATTTTAAGGTTTCTATATTGAGGGCTTAAGGCTTATGGGATTTAGTGTTTAGGGTTCTTGTTTTTGGACTCAAGATTCTGTGGTTCAAGGTTTATGGTTGAGATTTTAGGGTTTAATAATTAGGTTTTACAATTTAGGGTTTTTGGGTTTAGGGTTTAGAGTTCAAGGATAGGATTTAGTCCTCAAGTTTTAGGGTTTGGCGTTCGAGGATTATAGTTCAAGGATAGGATTTAGTCCTCAAGATTCTGTGGTTTAGGGTTTATCGATTAGGGCTTAGGGCTCGTGGTTGTGGTTTATGGTTGAGATTTTAGGGTTTAATAATTAGGTTTTACAATTTAGGGTTTTGGGTTTAGGGTTTAGAGTTCAAGGATAGGATTTAGTCCTCAAGTTTTAGGGTTTGGTGCTCGAGGATTATAGTTGAGGGATTTAGGGTTTAATACTCGAATTTAGGGTTTAGGAGTAATTAGAGCTTAAGGTTTAGGGTCTAAAGGCGATAGGGCTCATAATTTAGGGTTTAGTGTTTAGGTCTTAGTGTTCATGGTGGAGGGTCCATATCTCAAGGTTTTAGCTTCCGAATTATTTAGTTTAGGGTTATGCGATTAGGTTTCTAGCCTAAGATTTAGGGTTTAGGATTCTTGACTAGGGTTCATGGTCAAGGTATAAGCTTAGGGTTTTGGGTTTTGCTTAAGGCTCGGTGGATCAAAGTTTATCATTTATGGTTTAAGGTTTGGGTTTTAAAGTTTAGGTATTACGTTTTAGGGATTTGAGTTTATTGGTTATGGAAGAGGATTTAGGGTTTAGGTTCTGGGACTCGTGTTTCAAGTTTCGAGGTTTAGGGTTTAGGAGTCATGATTTTGAAAAAAGTCACGAATTGAAAAAAATACCCCGATTTTGAATCGCTTAGGATTTCAAAAAGTCATGATTTTCAAATATTTTAAAAGTGATATAAGTCATGAATTTAAAAGTTCACAATTTAAAAAAATCATGATTTTTTAAAAATTCTTAATTTTTGAAAAAGTCATGATTTTATAAAAGTTGGAATTTTGAAAAAGTAACGATTTTGAAAATGTTAGTATTTTAAAAAAATAGGATATTCAAAACAGTTGGGATTTAAAAATCTCTTCAGTTTTGTAATTCTTGACTTACTTGAAAATTGCATCTTTTTCAAAATCTTGTCTTTTTTAAAATCCCAACTTTCTCAAAATTTGGCGTTTTGAAATCATGACTTTTTGAAATCCTAATTTTTATTTGAAATCCCAACCTTTTTATAATCTTGACTTTTTTAAAATCTCAACTTTTTCAAAAACCCTAAATTATTTGAAACTCGAACTTTTAAGAATTGTGAAATTCTATCTTTTTCAAAATATGCAAATTATTTAAAACCCTAATTTTTTTAAATTAACAACTTTTTAGAAAATAATAACTTTATCAAAAATCTAGAATTTCTATAAAATCTAAATTATTCAAACACCCGATGTTTTTTACAAATCTTGATATTTTAAAAAAATTGAGATTTTTGAAACATGTCTTTAAAAAAATGGACTCAAATGGACACGCAAAGAAAAGTTATGAACTTTTCAAGTTCTTGCTAATTTTGGCGCATCACAACATTTTTGAAATCTCGACTCTTTTGAGGTTATAACTTTTTCAAAAATTACAACTATTTAAAAAATCGCGACAAATTTGAAAACCGAAATCCCAACTTTTACAAATTCCTAAATTTTCTAAAATCTCAACTTTATCAAAAATGCCGACTTTTTTAAAAATCCATACTTCTAAAAAAAATTATATTTTTTCAAAAATCACAAATTTTAAAATCTAAACATTTTCCAAAATCTTGATTTTTATAAAAATCCTCAATTTTTTGAAAATCTTAACTTTTACGAAATCACGACTTTTGGGAAATCTCAAATATCCTAAATCATGTCTTTTCAAAAATCCCGACTATTTGGAAAATGTAGAGTTTTTTAAAAAATCTTGACTCTTCAAAAATGTGAAAAGCCGAACTCTTTCGAAAACCTCAACTTTTAAAAAATCTAGACTTTTTCGAAATATTTATTTTAAATCTTGATGTTTTCAAAAATAAAAACTTTTTAAAATTGTAACTTTTTCAAAAGTCATGACATTTTTGAAAATCAAGTTTTTGAAAATCCTGTCTTTTCAAAAATCTTTCATTTTTAAAAATCCCAAGTTTTTCAAAATACGAAATTTTTCCAAATACAACTATTTTAAGGTTTCTAGATTGAGGGTTTAGGGCTCAAGGGATTTAGTTTTTGTGTTTAGGTTTTGGGCTCTGGATTCAAGGTTTACGTTTCAAAGTGTTTAGGTATTAAGGCTCAACACTCGTGGTTCAAAGCATTCAGGGTTTAGGGTTTAGGGATCAAGTTTTAGGGTTTAAGAACTATGTTATAGGGTTTGCGATTTGAGGTTTATAGTTTAGGGTTTTACACTCGTGGTTTACTGGACGTTGTTTACGATTGAGGGTTTAGTATTTATGATTTAGCATTTAAGACTCAAAATTTAGGGTTTAGGAGGAATTAGAGCTTAAGGTTTAGGGTTTATAGGGTATAAAGCTCAATGTTCATGGTTCAAGGTTCATGGCTGGGGTTCAAGGTCGGGGTTATAAGTTTAGGGTTTATGGTAGGTCTCTAGCTAAAGGTTTAGGGTTAAGGATTTTGGCTTAGGGCTCACGATTCAAGGTATAGGGTTTAGAGTTTAGGGTTCACTATTTAGGGTTTATGGTTTACGGCTCAGTGGTTAAAGGTTTCATCGCTTAGGGTTTAGGGTTTAGGCTTCATGGCTCAGGATCAGGGTTTAGGATTTAGAGTTTAGGTATTACGATTTAGGGATTTGGGTTTATGGTTTATGTCCGAGGGTGGGTTTATGATCCAGTGTTAAAGGTCTCGAGACTTAGTGTTTAGGATGTTGAGGTTGAGGGTTTAGCATATATGACTTAGTTTTGGTGTTTAGCGGTTGAGATTTTGAAAAATCAAGATTTAAAAAATATTGTGATTTTAAAACAGTTAGATTTCAAAAAAGTTGTGATTTTCAAAAGTCTATATTTTCAAAGATTTTGAAAGTGATAAAGTCATGAATTTGAAAAGTTCACAATTTTTAAAAACCTCGTTATTTTTAAAAATTGGTAATTTTTGATAAAGTCATGATTTTATAAAAAGTTGGAATTTTGAAAAAGTAAAGATTTTGAAAATGTTAGGATTTTCAAAACAATTAGAATATTCAAAACAGTTTGGATTTAAAAATCTCTTCAGTTTTGTAATTCTCGACTCATTTGAAAATTGCACCTTTTTCAAAAAAAAAAAAAAATTTAAATCCCATCTTTCTCAAAATTCTTGGCTTTTTTGAAATCACAACTTTTTAAAATCCCAATTTTTGTTTGAAATCCCAACTTTTCATAATCTTGACTTTTTTGAAAATCTCAACTTTTTCAAAAACCCTAAAATTTTTGAAATTCAAACTTTTTAGAATTATGAAATTCTATCTTTTTCTAAAATTACAAATTATTTAAAATCCTATTTTTTCAAATTCACAAATTTTTGGAAAATAAAGAGTTTTTCAAATAATATGACATATTCAAATATCTAAATTATTCAAAGTACCAACTTTTTTGAAAAGTTTGATATTTTAAAAAAGTTGAGATTATTGAAACATGTGGTTTTAAAATAATAGACTCAAACGAACACCCGGAGCACAAGTTATGACATTTTCAAATGGACACCCGTGAGTACAAGTTATGACTTTTTCAAGTTATCGCTGATTTTGAAAATACACTTTTACAAAATCATGACTTTTAGGAAAATATTAAAGTTTTTAAAATCCCGTCTTTTCAAAAATCCTAACTTGTTTTGAAAATGTCAATTTTGTTAAAAATCTTGAGTTTTTCAAAAATTCGAGACTCTTTAAAAATGTGAAAAGCCCAACTTTTCAAAAATCCAGACTTTTTAGAAATATTCATTTTTCAAAACCCCAACTTGTTTGAAAATGTGAAAATTTCAAAGTCTCAATATTTTGTAAATCTTGATGTTTTGAAATTAGCAACTTTATTTAAAATTGCACCTTTTCAAAAGACGTGAATTTTTGAAAATCTCAAGTTTTGAAAATCCCAACTTTTAAAAAATCTTAAAATTTTTGAAAATCCAAGTTTTTTAAAATACCAACTTTTAAAAAATCTAACTATTTTAAGGTTTCTAGGTTGAGGGTTTATGGCTCGGGGGATTGAGTTTTTGTGTTTATGGTTTAGTGTTTAGGGTTTAGCGATTAGGCTAAGGGTTCAAGGTTTAGGGTTGAGGTTCAAGATTCAGTGGATCAAGGTTTAGGGTTTAAGAATTAGGTTTTAGGGTTTTAGGGTTTAGGGTTCAAGGTTTATAGTTGAGGGTTTTACACTTAGGGTTCAGGCCTCATGGTTTATAAAAATCAAAAATCTTTTTTGAAAATGTCGAGTTTATCAAAAATCTTAAGTTTTTCAAAAATCCCGACTCTTTAAAAATTTTAGACTCTTCAAAAATGTGAAAAGCCAAACTCTTTCAAAAATCCCAAATTTTCAAAAATCTAGAATTTTTTGAAATATTCATTTTTCGAAAACCCAAACTTGTTTGAAAATTTAAACATTTTCAAAGTCCCAACATTTTTTCAAACTTGATGTTTTTAAAATAACAACTAGGTTTAAAATTTCAACTTTTCAAAAGTCGTGACTTTTTTTAAAATATCAAGTTTTTCAAAATCTCGAAATTTTCAAAAATCTTGAATTTTTAAAATCCCAAGTTTTTCAAAATACTAAATTTTTCCAAATCTAACTATTTTAAGGTTTCTAGGTTGACGGTTTTAGGGTCAGGATTTAATGTGTAGGGTTTAGGTTTTTGAGCTCAAGATTCAGGGTTTAGTTTCTAGGGTTTAGGGATTAGGGCTTAGGGTTCAGGGTTTAGGGTTGAGGTTTAGGGTTCGGGGATCAAGGTTTATTGTTTAAGAATTAGGTTTTAGGGTTTTAGGTTTAGGGTTTATGGTTAGGATTTAGGGCTCGTGTTTTGTGGTTTGGGGTTTGAGGATTATGGTTGAGGGTATGTACCTTTGAGGGTTTAGGGCTTATGGTTTACAATAGAAGGTTTAGTATTTAGGATTTAGGGTTTGAGCATTTAAGACTCATAATTTAGGGTTTAGGAGGAATTACACATTAAGGTATAGGGTTTATAGGGTTTGGGTTTTATGATTAGGGCTCACGGTTCAAGGTATAAGGTTTAGGATTTAGAGTTAGGCCGACTTTAAGGTTCATTATTTAGGGTTAAAATACATTAGGGTTTGGGGTTAAGTTTCAAAACTTTTCCGAAGTCAATCTTTTTTAAAATTCTGAATTTTGAAAATCTCATCTTTATAAAAATATCGACTTTTTTAACATCCTTACTTTTTAAATAAATTATAGTTTTCGAAAACTACAAATATTTAAAATCGGGACATTATTGAATATGAAGAATTTTTCAAAATTCTTGATGTTTTGAAAATCCCAACATATTCCAAAATCTTGACTTTTCAAAAATCATTACTTTTTTAAAAATCTTCACTTTTACAAAATCTCAAATTTTTTAAAATCCCGTCTTTTCAAAAATCCTAACTTTTTTTAAAATGTTGAGTTTTTCAAAAATCTTGACTTTTTAAAAATTCAAAACTCTTCAAAAATTAAAAAAGGCCAAATCTTTCAAAAATCCTAACTTTTCAAAAATCTTAACTTTTTTGAAATATTCATTTTTTGAAAACCCAACTTGTTTGAAAATATGAACATTTTCAAAGTCCCAACATTGTTTAAATCTTGATGTTTTCAAAAATAAAAACTTTGTTTAAAATTGCAACTTTTTCAAAATAGGTGACTTTTTTAAAATTGCAAGTTTTTACTATCCTTACTTTTTCAAAAATATTGACTTTTTGTAAATCCCAAGTTTTCCAAAATATGAAATTTTCGAAAGCTAACTATTTTAAGGTTTCTATGTTGATACTTTGTCTCGGGGATTTACTGTTTAGGGATTTTGTGCTCAAGGCTAAGCGTTCGGTGTTCAGGGTTTAAGAATTGGGTTTTAGGCTTTAGGGTTTAGGGTTTTTTTGTTTTAGGGATAGGGATTCAACATTTATGGTTGTGGGTTTTGCATTAAGTGTTTACGGCTCATGGTTTACAATTGAGGGATTAGTATTTAGTATTGAGCATTTAAGGTTTAGGTTTAACGTTTATAGGATATAGGGCTCAACGTTTACGGTTTAGGGTTTAGGTCTCAGTATTCATGGTTGAGGGGAGGGTCCATGGCTCAGGGTTCAAGGTGTGGGGTTATGAGTTTAGGGTTTAGGGTTTTGGCTTAGGGTTCCTAGTTCAAAGTTGGTTGAAGGTTAGGACTAAGGCTTTAGGGTTCATTATTTAGGGTTTAGGGTTTAGGCTTCATGTTTTAAGTTTTATGGTTTAGAGTTTGTGGGGAAATTAGAGTTTCCATGGTAATTAGTAATATACCATGAGGTAAATAAATGGGTAGTTTGTTATTTGTTTGTATGGTTTGGAGTGATTTGTGGGAGGATAAGGATAGGGATTAGATCCCATATATTGTGGATCAATATCTGTATAAATATCTCTCTCAAAACTAATAAAATTGTATTGTTTTGATTGACTAAATTCCCTGATTTGGTATCAGAGCAGGCTTCTGTTCTAAAAATTTTTCAGGCCTTGATCTTCATAGAGTTCAGCAGTGTAGACCACGTGCGAAGGCTCTTCATATACGAAAGGTCTTCCTTTTCCTTGTCAATGGTAATGTAATGTGGACCATGTGCTGATCCCATTCACATTCGAAAAGGATGTTTAGAAATATTATTTATTGATATATTATTTTGCATGGAGGCTATATTATTTTCAAAGAAAAAAAAATTAAATTGCAGGCGTATGTTTTTGAAATTCGTCCATCATACTTCACTCTGTGTTAGCTGCGTACAGTTTGAGGAGGTCGATTGATATAGCTTAACATTCTGTGTTAGCTGCGTACATGTGTTTGTTATTTCAGATCACAAAATCAAGCTGATCCGCCATCAATTGAAGCTTTTAATGAGGAAGGGGAGATAGTGTTCGCACCGAGATTCATGCTTTGTATTTGGTATTGTAATATTATCCCTCACAGTAACTGGATCTCTACCGATCCACCATTTTCTCTCGTTCATATATCAACATTCCAAACTACGTTGGAGATCTGACTAAGCAATCGAAAAGATCTTGGCACTACCAGTCGTTTGAATTCCTCAGAAAATTGATCTATATCGGGCAGACCAAAATCCTTCAAATAGCTTCGTCTGTGTATAAACTCTTCCATTGGTCAGATCTGGATCTACGTGGTTTCATTATGTACATTGCATCTTGAGATCAGCGTCCCACAACTTCTTCTTTTTTATATTTGAATATATATATTCCGCAGATTGGATTTGGCGAGTTCACTGCATGCATGGAGTTCTGAGGTCCACCGTCCAAGATATTCATTCTTCACGTGTTCCTTGAACGGATCTGACATCCACATATCAGATCTGCAGCGACCTGTTCCAGCTGTGCATGAAAGGCAGATATTAGATTCGAACTACTTCACAGATCTGCAGCGAGCGGTCCCAGCTGTGCATGAAAGGCGGATCCAGAGGACAGATCTACAAGATTTGGACGTGTATCTTTCAAATCAATTTTTGGGTTGTTGTCTTGCATAAACTATTTTTGATCTTTTAAATTATAGAAAGTAATTAAAGATTACTTTCTTATTTTTTCATTGGTATTTAAAAAAATGAAAAAATGGAAAAAATGAACCAGATAGAAAAATTCGATGGAAAGGATTTCCATACATGGCAAATCCAAATCCAACTGTTGCTGATTGAAAAGGATCTTTGGGACATTGTTGATGGAGGATCGGTTGCACCAACAGATGTAGACGCACTCCAAAAATGGAAAGTCAAAGATAAAAAAGCTTTGGCCATTATTGGCCTCGGATTATCCAAACCGTATCTACATCATGTAGATTTCAAAAAATCATCCAAAGAAATATGGGAAGCATTGAATCAATTATTTGGATCAAAAACTGACAATGCAGAGATAAATATGAAGCAGAAATTATATGGGTTGAAAATGGAAGAAGGAGGAGATATTGTATCTCATATCAGCAAGTTCCGCTCTCTAATGGCCCAACTGGATGGCATTAACGAAAAGGTGAAACCCAATGATGCAAAGGCCATATTACTAAATAGCATGCCTAAAAGTATGTCCAATATGGTGTTTACTTTAAGTAAACTAAATCCAAGCTTGGAGAGCATAATAGCAACGCTACTCGATACGGAAAGCAAGGATGATGAAGAAGAAGAAGCAGCATTAGCTAGTCAATCAAGTAATTCCTATAAAAGATCAAAACATATCAAAAACTGTATATGTTTTTATTGTAGGAAGCCAGGACATGTTATTCTCAACTGCATGAAAAGAGCAAAAGATCTACTTGATGGAAAACTATCCGACAAGGCCATGGCTACTGAAGAAGATGATACTGAAGAACAAAACACAAATGCTAATACTGAAGATTTTTCAAGCGATGAGGATTATCTTTTTTAAATTGTTTGTGTTTTGTATCTACCCATGTCAACTCTAAGGGAGGGAATGTTGGGAAATTAGAGTTTCCATGGTAATTAGTAATATACCATGAGGTAAATAAATGGGTAGTTTGTTATTTGTTTGTACGGTTTGGAGTGATTTGTGGGAGGATAAGGATAGGGATTAGATCCCATATATTGTGGATCAATATCTGTATAAATATCTCTCTCAAAACTAATAAAATTGTATTGTTTTGATTGACTAAATTCTCGAGAGTTTAGGTTTTACGATTTAGGGATTTGGGTTTATGGTTTATGGCCGAGGGTTTCAGGTTTAGAAATCAGTGTTAAGAGTTTATGGTTTATAGTTTATGATTTAGGGTTTTGGGCTTAGTTTTTAGGATATTGGGGTTTAGCTTTTAGTGTTTTCAACTTAGGTTTACAGTTTTAGGGTTTAGGGGTCTCGATATTTAAAAGTCACGATTTCAAAATATCCCATTTTGAAAATAGTTAGGATTTTTAAAAAGTCATGATTTTCAAAAAGTCTATAATTTTAAAGATTTTTAGAGTGATAAAGTCATGAATTTAAAAAGATCATAACTTTATAATACTCGTGATTTTAATTTATTTTTTTAAAGTTACAATTTTATAAAAAGTTGAAATTTTGAAAAAGTATTGATTATGAACATGTTACGTTGTTTTTTAAAAATTGGGATATTCAAAATAGTTGGGATTTAAAATCTCTTCGCTTTTTTGTAATTCTTGATTTATTTGAAAATTGCACCTTTTTTAAAAATGTTGTCTTTTTTAAAAACCACAACTTTCTCAAAATTATTGGCCTTGTTTAAATCGTTACTTTTTTGAAATCCCATATTTTGAACCATTTTATAATTATTAAATTCTATCATTTTCCAAAATTTTAAATTCAAAACTTTTTTGAAAACTAATGACTTTATCAAAAATAATGACATATTAAAAATCTAGAAATTCTACAAAATCTAAATTATTCAAACTCTCGATATGACATGTAGTTTTTTAAAAAGGACTCAAACGGACACCATAAGCACAAGTTATGACCTTTTCAAGTTCTTGTTAATTTTAATGATCACTACATTTTTGATATTTTGACTCTATTGACATTATAACTATTTTAAAACTCCAAAAATTTTGAAATCCCAAATTTTTTTAAATTCCGAATTTTCTAAAATCTCAACTTTATCAAAATGCCGAATTTTTGGAAATCCTTTACTATTTTTAAAAATTATATTTTTCAAAAATCACAAATATTAAAAATCGGGAGTTTTTCAAATATCCTGAATTTTTCAAAATCTTGATGTTTTAAAAATCCCAACATTTTCCAAAATCTTGACTATTTATAAAATCTTGACTTTTCAGAAGTCCTGAATTTTTCGAAAAATCTTCACTTTTATAAAATCACGACTTTTTGGAAAAAAAAAATTTAAATCTCGTCTTTTCAAAAATCCTAAATTTTGTTAAAATCTCTAGTTTTTCAAAAATCACGACTATTTAAGAATCCCAACTCTTAAAAAATGTGAAAAGCCCAACTTTTCAAAAATCCATACTTTTTTCAAATATTCATTTTTCGAAAACCCCAATTTATTTGAAAATCTAAAAGTTCTCAAAGTCTCAACATTTTTAATCTTGATGTTTTCAAAAATAACAACTTTGTTTAAAATTGTAACTTTTTCAAAAGTCGTGACTTTTTTAAAATCTCAAGTTTTTGAAAATCCTAACTTTTTCAAAAATCTTGAATTTTTAAAATCCCAAGTTTTTCAAAATACCAACTTTTTCCAAATCTAACTATTTTAAGGTTTCTAGGTTGAGGGTTTAGGGATCAGAGGATTTAGTGTTTAGGTTTTAGGTTTTGGGCTCCAAATTCGTGGTTTATGGTTTAGTATTTAGGGTTTAACAATTAGGGCTCAGGGCTCAGGGTTCAAGGTTTAGGGTTGAGGTTCAAGGTTCAGGGATCAAGGTTTAGGGTTTAAGAATTAGGTTTTATGGTTTTGGGGTTTAGGGTTTGAGGTTTACGGTTGAGGGTTTTGTATTTAGGGTTTAGGGATCATGGTTTATGATTGAGGATTTAGTATTTAGGATTTAACATTTAGGGTTTATGAGAAATTAGAGCTTAAGGTTTAGGGTTTATAGGGTATAGGGCACAAAGTTAAGGGTCCAAGGCGTAGGCTTTAGGGTTTAGGGTTTAGGTCTTAGTGTTTATGGTGAAGGGTTTATGGCTCAAGGTTCGTGGTCGAGGTAATGAGTTTAGGTTTAGGGTTTAAGTTCTAGCTATAGGTTTTAGGGTTCGGGGTTTTGACTAGGGCTCGCGGTTGAGGTATAGGGTTTAGGGTTAGGACTAAGGTTAATTGTTTAGGTTTTAGGGTTCTGACTCAATATTAGTGGTTCAGGGTTTATTGTTTAGGGTTTAGGCTTCACATGTTTACGTTTTTGGATTTAGGGTTTGGTCTTAATGATTAGGATGTTGGGGTTTAGGATTTAGCATTTCCGACTCGGGTTTCAAGATTTAGGGTTTAGGGTTTAGGGTGTGATTTTGAAAAGTCAAGTATTCCAAATATATCTTGATTTTAAAACAATTAGGATCTCAAAAAATTCATGATTTTCAAAAAGTCTGTATTTTCAAAGATTTTGAAATTGATAAAGCCATGAATTTTATAAAAATTTGGAATTTTGAAAAAGTAAAGATATTGAAAATATTAGGATTTTTTAAAAATAGGATATTCAAAAAGTTTGGATTTACAAATATCTTATATTTTGTAATTCCCAACTTATTTTAAAATTCCATCTTTTTCAAAATCTTGTCTTCTTTGAAAATCCCTACTTTCTCAACCTTTTCACAATCCCGACTTTTTTAAAATCTAAACTTTTTCAAAACCTTAAAGTTTTGAAATTCTATCTTTTATTAAATTACAAATTCTTTCAAATCCAAAATTCTTTGAAATTCACAATTCTTGAAAATAATGTTTTTTTCTAAAATCATAACATATTCAAAAATCAAGAATTTCTTGAAAATCTAAATCATTCAAACACTGATTTTTGTGAAGACCACGATATTTTAAAAATGTTGATATTTTCTAAACATGTGGTTTCAAAAACACGCACTCAAACAGACACCCAGAGCACAAGTTATGACCTTTTCAAGTTCTTGTTAATTTTAGCACATCACTATATTTTTGAAATCTTGACTCTTTTGAGATTATAACTTTTTTGAAAATCCCAACTTTTCAAAATCGCAAATATTTCCAAAATTGTGATATTTTAGAAAATCAAAACTTTTGAGAAATCCCAAATTTTTAAAAAATGCTGAATTTTCAAAAATCTCAACTTTATCAAAAATGCCAACTTTTTTGAAAATCCTTACTTTTAAAAAATATGGTTTTTCAAAAATTGCAAATATTAAAAATTGGGACATTTTGAAATATCCCGACTTATACAAAAATCCTAACTTTTTCAAAAATCTTGGCATTTTAAAAATCACAACATTTACCAAAATCTTGACTTTTTTGAAAATGTCGACTTCGAAAATCTTCATTTTACAAAATCATGACCTTTTGGAAGATGTAAAATTTTTTAAAATCTCGTCTTTCCAAAAATCCTTACTATTTTGAAAATGTCAAGTTTATCAAAATCTTTAGTTTTTCAAAATCTCGACTCTTCAAAAACGTAAAAATCCCAACACTTTCTCAAATCCCAACTTTTCAAAAATCTAAACTTCTTCAAAATATTCAATTTTCAAAACTCTGAACTTGATTGAAAATCAACATTTTCAAAGTTTGAACATTGCGAATTTGTTTAAAATTGTAACTTTTTTAAAAATCGAGATTCTTCAAAAATACGAAAAGCCCAACTTTTTCGACTATCGACTTTTTTAAAATCTTCACAAAAACTCGGGTGTTTGAATCATTTATCCGAATTTTTAAAAATCTTCACTCTTACAAAATCATAACTTTTGGAAAATCTCAAAAATTTAAAATACCGTGATTTCAAATATTCTTACTTTTTTTAAAATATCTATATATTCAAAAATCTTGACTTTTTCCAAAATTCAAACTCTTCAAAAATCCTAACTCTTCAAAAATTGATAAAGTGGGACTCTTTCGAAAATCCCATCTTTTCAAAAATCCTGAATTTTTTGAAATATTAATTTTTTGAAAACCCTACTGTTTGAAAATCTCAACATTTTCAAAGTCCCAACATTTTTAAATCTTGATGTTTTCAAAAATATCAATTTTTTTAAAATTGCAACTTTTTCAAAAAGTCGTAACTTTTTTAAAATCCCAACTTTTTCAAAAACATTGACTTGTTGAAAATCAAAAGTTTTAAAATACCAACTTTTTCCAAATTTAACTATTTTAAGGTTTCTAGGTTAAGTGCTTAGGGCTTTGGTGATTTAGTATTTAGTGTTTAGGTTTTGGTCTCACGATTCGGGTTTAGGGTTTAGTTTTCGGAGTTTAAGGATTAGGGCTTAGGGCCCAGGATTAGGGTTCGACATTTAGGATTGAGGTTTAAGGTTCGGAATCAAGGTTTAGGGTTTAGTGTTTTGGGGTTTAGGGTTTAGGGTCGGGATTTAGGTTTTGGAGTTCAAGGTTTACGGTTGATGGTTTTGTATTTAGGGTTTAGGGCTCGTGGTTTACGATTGAAGGTTTAGCATTTACAGTTTTTAGGATTTAAGAATATGAGTTTAGGGTTTAGGAGTAATTAAAGCTTAAGGTTTAGGGTTTATAGGGTATAGGGCTCAAATTTTAGGGTTTAGGGCATAGGGGTTAGGGTTTAGGGTTTAGGTCTCAGTGTTCATGGTTGAGGGTCCATGGCTCAGGGTTCGAGGTTTGGGGTTATGAGTTTAGGATTTAGGGTTTAGGGTTTTGGCTTAGGGCTCATAGTTCAAGGTATAGGGTTTAGGGTTAGGTTTAGGCCTAAGGCTTGTGGTTGGTTGTTTAGGGTTCGGGGTTTATAGTTTAGGGCTTAGGGTTTAGGGTTTAGAGTTTAGATTTTATGATTTAGGGGTTTGGGTTTATGGTGTATGGGTTGAGGGTTTAGGGTTTAGGATTCAATGTTAAGGGATTATGGTTTTGGATTTTTTATGGCTTAATGTTTAGCATGTTTTGGTTTAGGGTTTAGTGTTTACGACTAAGGTTTGGTGGATTTTTGGCTTAATGTTTAGGAAATTTGGGTTTAGGGTTCACGGGTTTATGACTCTTCGGGTTTTAGGGTTTAGGGTTTACGGCTCGGGATTCATTGTTTAGGGTTTAGTATTTAGGGATTATGGATTTGGGCTCGGGGCTCATGGTTTAGGGTCCGGGGTTGAAGTTTAGGGTTCGAGAATCAATGTTTAGGGTTTAAGAATTAGGTTTTAGTGTCTACAGGGTTTAAAGTTAGGATTTAGGACTCAAATTTGGGTTTTGGGGTTCGAGGTTTATGGTTGAGTATTTTGAATTTAGGGTTTAGGGCTCATTGTTTATGATTAATGGTTCATTATTTAGGGTTTTAGGGTTCAAGACACAGAATTTAAGGATTAGGAGTAGAAGGTTTGGGGTTATGAGTTTAGGGTTTAGGGTTTAGGTCTCTAGCTAAAGGTTTAGGGTTTTGGCTTAGGTTTCACATTTCAAGCCATAGGATTTAGGGTTAGGCCTAAGGTTTTAGGGTTCACTATTTAGGGTTTAGGGTTTAAGGCTCAGGGTTAGGGGTTTAGGGTTTAGCCTTAATGCGAGAGATCAAGGTTTAGGATTTAGAGTTTAGGTTTTATGATTTTTTAAAAATTGTAAATATTAAAAATTGGGACTTTTTCAAATATCATATCTTATTAAATCTTGCATTTTTCAAAAAAATAACATTTCAAAAATCCTAACATTTTTCAAATTTTTGACTTTTTAAAAATATTAACTTTTCAAAAATCTTGACTTTTTCGAAAATCTTCACTTTTACAAAATCATCACTTTTGAAAATCTCATATTTTTAAAATTTCGTCTCTTCAAAAATCCCGACTCTTCAAAAATGCAAAAATCCCAACTCTTTCAAAAATCCCAACTTTTCAAAAATCCTGACTTTTGAAATATTTATTTTTTGAAAAACCCTGACTTGTTTGAAAATATGAAAATTTTCAAAGCTGACATTTTTAAATCTTTATGTTTTTACAAATAACAACTTTGTATAAAATTACAACTTTTTCAAATGTTGTACTTTTTCAAAAATCTTGACATTTTGAATATCCCAAGTTTTTCAAAATGCCAACTTTTCCAAATCTAACTATTTTAAGGTTTTTAGGTTGAGGGTTTAGGGCTCATGGGATTTAGTGTTTAGGGTTTAGGTTTTGGGCTCAAGATTTAGGGTTTAGTGTTAAGGGATTAGGTATTAGGGCTCAAGGCTTAGTGTTGGGGTTACGGGATCGGGTTTTAGTGTTTAAGAATTAGGTTTTAGGATTTAGTAATCGGGTTTTAGGGTTTGGGGTTCGAGATTTATACTTTAGCGATCATGGTTTAAAATTAAGGGTTTCTTATTTAAGGTTTTAGGGTTTAAGACTCAAAATTTAGTGTTTATGAGCAAATAATAGATTAAGGTTTTATAGGGTATATGGCTCAGACGGTAGGGTTTATAGCATAGGTGTCGGGATTTAGGGTTTATTAGGTCTCGGTGTTCGTGGGTTGGCTCATGGCTCTGGGGTTCGTGTTTCGGGGTTATGAGCTTAGCATTTAAGGTTTACGTCTCTATTTAAAGGTTTAGATTAGGGTTGATTTATGGTTTATTTTTTTAGGGTTTAGGGTTTATGATTAAGGGGTTTGGGATTATGGTTTATGGGTGATAGTTTAGGGTTTAGTATTCGAGTTCAGGTGGTAAGGGTTTATGGTGTAGGATTTAGGGTTTTGGGCTTAGTGTTTACAATGGAGTTTAGGGATTAGCGTTTACGACTCGACTTTAGGTTTTAATCATTTAGCGGTCATGATTTTTAAAAAGTCATGATTTTTTAAATATCCAAACTTTGAAACAATTAGGATTCTGCAAAATTCATTCTTTTCAAAAAGCCTATATTTTCAAAGATTTTGCAAGTGATAAACTCATGAATTTAAGAAGTTCAAAATTTTAAAAAAAACTCGTAATTTATAAAAATACCTTAATTTTCGAAAAAAGTCACGATTTTATAAAAATTTGGAATTTTGTAAAAGTAAAGTTTTTGAAAATTTTAGGATTTTCAAAAAAATTAGGATATTTAAAATAGTCGGGATTCAAAATCTTTTCAGTTTTGTAATTCCTGACTAATTTTAAAATTGCACATTTTTTCAAAATCTTGTCTTTTTCAAAATCCTAACTTTCTCAAAATTATTGGTTTTTTCAAAATCACGAATTTTTTGAAATCTTTATTTTTGTTTGAAATCCCAATCTTTCATAATCCTGACTTTTTTAAAAATCTCAACTTTTTCAAAACCCTAAAAATAATGAAATTCAAACTTTTATAGAATTATGAAACTCTGTCTTTTCCTAAAATTGCACATTCTTTAAAATCTAATTTTTTTAAATTAAGAACTATTTTGAAAATAATGACTTTTTCAAAAATCATGACATATTCAAAAATCGAATTTCTGGAAAATCTAAATTATTCAAACTCTCTAATTTTTTTCTTAAAATTCTAATATTTTAAAAATTAAGATTTTTTGAACATGAGGTTTCAAAAAATCGGACTCAAATGCAGAGACACATGGAGCACAAGTTATGACCTTTTCAAATTCCTGCTAATTTTGGCACATCACTACATTTTTGAAATCTTCAATTTTTTAGATTATAAGTTTATCGAAATGCCAACTTTTTCAAAAATCGTAACTATTTCAAAAATCAAAATTTTTTCAGAAATCCCAAATTTTAAAAAATTCCTAAATTTTCTAAAATCTCAACTTTATCAAAAATGCCAACTTTTTTAAAATCCTTACTTTTAAAAAAATATATTTTTTTTCAAAAATTGTAAATATTAAAAATCAAAATTTTTCAAATATCTTGACTTATTCAAAAATCTTTACGTTTTAAAAATCCCAACATTTTTCAAAATCTTGACTTTTTGAAAATCCAAACTTTTCAAAAATCTTAACTTTTTCAAAAACCTTCACTTTTACAAAATCATGACTTTCTTGAAAATCGTTATTTTTTAAAATTCCTTATTTTTTAAAATCCTAACTTTTTTGAAAATTTTGAGTTTTTCAAAATCCAGATTCTTCCAAAATCCTAACTTTTTGAAAATGCTAAGTATTTCAAAAATCTTCACTCTTCAAAAATGTAAAAAATCCCAACTTTTCAAAAATCCCGACTTTTTGAAATATTCATTTTTCGAAAACTCCAAATTGTTTGAAAATCTGAACATTTTCAAACTCCCAAATTTTTTAAAATCTAGATGTTTTAAGAAATAACAACTTTGGTTCTAATTGTAACTTTTTCAAAAGTTGTGACTTTTTTGAAATTCTCAAGTTTTTTAAAATCCTTTCTTTTTCAAAAATCTTGACATTTTGAAAACCTCACGTTTTTCAAAATACCAACCTTTTCCAAAGCTAACTATTTTAACATGTCTAGGTTGAGGGTTTAGGACAAAGGGGATTTAGTGTTTTAGGATTTAGGTTAAAGACTTAGGGATATAGTCTTTTAGGGTTTAGGTTTTTGGGCTCAAGATTTCAGGTTTAGGGTTTAGGGATTAGGGTTCATGGCTTATGGTTCGGGGTCCAGGATTGAGGTTTAGGGGTTGGGGATCAAGGGTTTAAGAATTGGGTTTTAGGGTTTAGGGTTTTGGGGTTTAGGGTTTAGGGTTAGGATTTAAGGCTCGGTTTTTAGGGTTTGGGGTTTGATATTTACGGTTGAAGGTTTTACATTTAGGGTTTAGGGCTCATAATTTACGATAAAGGGTTTAGTATTTGGGGTTTTAGGGTTTAGGCTTCATGGCTCGGGGATCGGGGTTTAGGTTTTATGATTTAGAGGTTTGGTTTTATGGTTTATGGGCTGAGGGTTTAGTGTTTCAACACCAACTTTTTCAAAAATCACAACTATTTCAAAAATTGTGACGTTTTCGAAAATCAAAACTTTTATAAAATTCTTGAATTTTCTAAACTCTCAACTTTATCAAAATTATGACTTTTTTGAAAACCTTGCATATTAAGAAAATGACATTTTTCAAAAATCGTTTATATTAAAAATTGACACTTTTCGAATATACTTGACTTATTCAAAAACCTTAACTTTTTCAAAAATCTTGACATTTTAAAAATATAAAAATTTTCCAAAATATTGACTTTTTTGAAAATCCTAACTTTTCAAAAATCTTAACTCTTTCAAAATCATCACTTTTTTTAAAGCAAGACTTTTGGAAAATCTCAATTTTTTTAAAATTTGTCTTTTCAAAAATTCTAACTTTTTTCAAATGTTGAGTTTTGGAAAAATCTTAACTTTTTCAAAAAACTAGATTCTTAAAAATCTTGACTCTTCAAAAATACGAAGAGCCCAACTCTTTCGAAAATCCCAACTTTTCTAAAATCTTTACTTTTTCCAAATATTCATTTTTGAAAACCCCAACATGTTTCAAAATCTGAACATTTTTAAATCTTGATGTTTCAGAAAACGAACTTTGTATAAAATTACAACTTTTTCAAAACTCACGATATTTTTGAAAATCCGACTTTTTTTTGAAAATCTTGACTTCTTGAAAATCCATAGTTTTTCAAAACACAAACTTTTTCCAAATTTGTGATTTTAAGGTTTCTAGGTTGAGGGTTTAGGGCTCAGGGGATATAGTGTTGAGGGTTTAGGTTTTAGTTTTTAGAGTTTAGGGATTAAGGATCAAGGCTCGGGGTTGGGGTTCGGGGGTTCAAATGATCAAGGTTTAGGGTTTAAGAATTAGGTTTTAGGGTTTTGGGGTGTAAGGTTTAGGGCTCATGGTTTCATTCATGGATTTAGTATTTACGATTTGGCATTTAGGGTTTTAGTGTTTGAGACTCATACTTTAGGATTTAGGAGCAATTAGAGCTAAAGGTTTAGGGCTCATAATTTATGGTATAGGCGTAGGGATCATGGTTTAAGGTTGAGAACTCGGTGTTCATTATTGAGGGTCCATGGCTCAAGGTTCGAGGTTTGCGGTTATGAGTTTATATTTTAGGGATAAGGATTTTGGCTTAGGGCTCATGGTTCAAGGTATATTGTTCACTATAGGTTTAGATTTAGGCAAAAGGCTTTAGAGATCACTATAGGTTCATTGTTTAGGGTTTAGGGTTTAGTCTTCATGGATCGGGAACAGGGTTTAGGGTTTATGGTTTAAGGTTTGGGGTTTAAAGTATAGGTTTTTCTATTTAGGGATTTTGGTTTATGGTTTATGGCTGAGGGTTTAGGGTTTAGGATTCATTTTTAAGGGTTTATGGTTTATGGTTGATGATTTAGTGTTTTCGGCCTAGTCTTTAGGATTTTGGGGTTCAAGTTTAGCGTTTACGACTCAAGTTTTAGGTTTTAGGGTTTAAGGTTTAGGGGTCGTGATATTGAAAAACTCAAGATATCAAAAATATTCGATTTTAAAACAAAAGGATTTTGAAAAAGATAAGATTTTAAAAAAGTTTGTATTTTCAAATATTTTGAAAGTGATAAAGTCATGAATTTTAAAAGTTCACAATTTTTAAAAAACCATGATTTTTAAAAAATCATAATTTTCGAAAAAGTCACGATTTTATAAAATGTTGGAATTTTGAAAAATAAAGATTTTTAAAATGTTAGGATTTTTAGAAAAATAAGGATATCCAAAAGCTTGAGTTGGGATTTAAAATCTATTTAGTTTTTAATTCCGACTTTATATATAAATCGAATGTTTTCAAAATTCATAAAAATTTTAAAATTCAAACTTTTTAGAATTACGAAATTCTATCTTTTTCTAAATTTGCAAATTCTTTAAAATCTTGAATTTTTGACATTCAAAACCTTTTGGAAAATAATGACTTTATCAAAAATCATGACATATTCAAAAATTTAGAATTTTAGAGAAAATCTAAATTATTCAAGCTCGACTTTTTTTTGAAAATCCATATAATTTTGAAAATCCTTAGTTTTTTTTTAAATATTTTTTCAAAAATCACAAATATTAAAACTTGGTAATTTTTCAAATTTTCTTACTTATTTAAAAATCACGACTTTTTCAAAAATATTAACCTTTTAAAAATCCCAACATTTTCCAAAATCTCGACTTTTGGAAAATCTTATATTTTAAAATCCCATCTTTTCAAAAATCAAAACTTTTTTGAAAATGTCAAGTTTTTCAAAAATATTGACTCTTAAAAAATGTGAAAAGCCCAACACTATCGAAAATCCTAACATTTTAAAAGAATTCATTTTTTGAAAACCCCATCTTGTTTGACAATCTAAACATTTTAAAAGTCCCAACATTTTTTAAATCTTGATGTTTTCAAAAATAACAACTTCGTTTAATATTTGTAACTTTTTTGAAAATCTAAAAATTTAAAAATCTTGACTTTTTGAAAATCCCAAGTTTTTCAAAATACCAAAATTTTCCAAATCTAACTATTTTAAGGTTTCTAGGTTTAAATTTTAGGGCTTAGGGGATTTAATGTTTAGGGTTTAAGTTTTTAGGCTCAGGATTCGGGGTTCATGGTTTAGTGTTTAGGAACTAGGGCTTGAGGCTCGGGGTTCAGGGGTTCGTGGATTTAGGGTTTAGGGTTTAGGGCTCATGGTTTACGATTGAGGATTTAGTATTTAGGATTTATCATTTAGGGTTTTAGGGTTTAAGACTCAAAATTTAGGGTTTAGGAGTAATTAGAGCTTAAGGTTTAGGGTTTATAGGGTATAGGGCTCAGAGTTTAGGGTTTAGGGTGTAGGGGTCAGGGTTTAGGGTTTAGGTCTCAATGTTCATGGTTAAGGGTCCATGGTTGAGGTTAAAAGTTCGGCGGGCTTATGAGTTTAGGATTTAGGGTTTAGGTCTCTAGATAAAGGTTTAGGGTTTAGGGTTTTGCTTAGGGCTCATGGTTCAAGGTATATGGTTTAGGGTTAAGCCTAAGGCTTTAGGGTTCACTTTTCGAGGCTTAGGGTTTAAGGCTAAGGGTTACGGGTTTGGGTTTATTATTTAGGGCTTAGGGCTTAGCGTTTAGGGTTTAGGGTTTAGAGTTTAGGTTTCACAATTTAGGGGTTAAGGTTTATGGTTTATGGGATGATGATTTAGGGTTTTGGATTTAGGGTTTTGGGCTTAATGTTAGGGTTTAAGGTTTAGCATTTATGACTCTGTTTTAAGGTTTTAGGGTTTACGGTATAGGAGTTGCGATTTTGAAAAAGTCACGATTTAGAAACTATCCCCGATTTAAAGCTTGATTAGGATTTTGAAAAAGTCATGATTTTTAAAAATCCTTTATTTTTAAACATTTTTAAAGTTATAAAGTCATGAATTAAAAAAGTACAAATAAGTCTGGAATTTCCAATGAAGAGATTTTGAAAAATTGTAATTTTCAAAAAATTATTGATTCTATAAAAATTTGGAATTTTGCAAAAGTAAAGATTTTGAAAATGTTAGGATTTAAAAATCTCTTCAGTTTTGTAATTCTTGACTTATTTGTAAATTGCACCTTTTTCCAAAATCTTGTCTTTTTTAAAAATCATATATTTTCAAAAAAATTTACATTTTTTGAAATCATGACTTTGAAATCCCAATTTTGTTCAAAATCCCATCCCTTTAATAATCCACGGCTTTTGTAAAATCTCAAATTTTTCAAAAACCCAAAATTTTTGAAATTCAATCTTTTTAGAATTATGAAATTCTATCTTTTCGTAAAATTACAAATTCTTTATAATCCTAAATTTTTTAAAATTCACAACTTTTTGGAAATTAATGACTTTTTCAACTATCATGACATATTTAAAAATCCATAATTTCTTGAAAATGTAATTTATTAAAACCCTTGAATTTTTTTAAAAAAATCCTAATATTTTAAAAAAATTGAGATTTTTGAAATAAGTGGTTTAAAAAAAAAGACTCAAATGGACACCCGAAGAACAAGTTATGACCTTTTCAAGTTCCCGCATAAATTTTGCACATCACTACATTTTTAAATCTTGACTTTTTGTTAGATTAGAACTATTTTGAAAATTGCAACTATTTTGAAAATCATGATTTTTTTAAAATAGCGAATTTTTCAAAAACCATAAATATTAAAAATCAAGAATTTTTCAAAAATCCTGACTTTTTCAAAAATTTTGACATTTTAAAAATCCCAACATTTTCCAAAAAAATCGACTTTTCAAAAATCTTGACTTTTTAAAATCTTCACTTTTGGAAAATCTCATATTTTAAAATCCTGTCGTTTCAAAAATCTAGACTCTTCAAAAATGTGAAAAGCCCAACTCTTTTGAAAATCCCAATTTTTCAAAAATCTTGACTTTTTTGAAGTTATGAACATTTTCAAATTCCCAACATTTTTAAATTAATGTCTTCAAAAATAACAACTTTGTTTAACATTACAACTTTTTCAAAACTCATTACATTTTTGAAAACCCTGATTTTTCAAAAATCTTGACATTACGAAAATCCCAGTTTTTTTCAAAATTCAAACTTTTTCCAAATCTAACTATTTTAAGGTTTCAAGTTTGAGGGTTTAGGGGATTTAGTGTTTAGGGTTTATGTTTTTGGGCTCAGGATTTGGGGTTTAGGGTTTAGTGTTTAGCGTTTAGGGATTAAGGCTCAAGGCTCGGGGTTCAAGGTCTAGGGTTTAGGTTTAAGGTTAGGGGTTCAAGGATCAAGGTTTAGGGTTTAAGAATTAGGTTTTAAGATTCGATGTTTTGGGGTTTAGGGTTTATGGATCATGTTTTAGGGTTTGGGGTGCAAGGTTGGAGGTTTACGGTTGACGGTTTTCATTTAGGGTTTTTAGGGTTCTTGCTTTATGATTGAAGGTTTAGTATTTAGGATATAACATTTAGGGTTTATATGGTATAGGGTTTAGAGTTTAGGGTTTAGGGTGTAGGGGTCAGTGTTTAGGGTTTAGGTCTCAGTGTTCATGGTTGAGGGTTCATGCTTAGGGTTCGAGGTTTAGGATTTAGGGTTTCGGCTTTGGGCTCATAGTTCAAGGTATAGGGTTTACAATTTAGGGTCAAGAATAAGGCTTTAGGGTCAACTTTTTAGTGTTTAGGGTTTAACGCTCGGGGTTATGGGTATAGGCTTCATGCGAGGATCGGAATGGTTTAGGGTTTAGAGTTTAGGTTTTACGATTTAGTGGTTTATGTTTATGGTTTATTAGGCTGAGGTTTAGGGTTGAGGATTTAGTGTTATGGGTTTTTGGTTAAGGATTTAGGGTTTTAATCTTAATGTTTAGGATATTAAAAATTAGGACTTTTTAGAATATCTTAAATTTTTCAAAAATCTTGATTTTTTTGAAAGATCTTGACTTTTTAAAAAATTCATCTTTTAAAAATCGTAATATTGTTAGAAATCCTATCTTTTTCTAAATTACCAAAAATTTTAAAATCCTAATTTTTTTGAAACTCTCAAGTCATAATGTTTTTTTAAATCTTGACTCTTTTGAGATTATAACATTTTTAAAAATCCCATCTTTTTTTAAAATTGCTGACTATCTCAAAAATTGCGATGTTTTCAAAAATCAAAACTTTTTCGAAATATAAATTTTTAAAAACTCCTAAATTTTCTAAAATCTCATTTGTATCAAAAATGTCGACTTTTATGAAAATCCTATCTTTTTCTAAATTACCAAAAATTTTACAATCGTAATTTTTTGAAACTCATGAGAAGTCATAATGTTTTTTTTTAAATCTTGACTCTTTTGAGATTATAACTTTTTCAAAATCCCATCGATCTCAAAAAATTGAGCGTTTTCAAAAATCAAAACTTTAGAAATCGCAAATTTTTAAAAATTCCTAAATTTTCTAAAATCTCAACTACATTATCTAAAAAATATTAAAAATCAAGGCTTTTTGAATATCCTTTCTTTTCAAAAATCCGAGTTTTTCAAAAATCTTCTTTTACAAAATCAAGACATTTTCAAAAAATCTCAAAAAATTTAAAATCATGTCTTTTCTAAAATCCTAACATTTTTAGAAAATGTTGAGTTTTTCAAAAATCGTGACTCTTAAAAATGCCATCTCTTGAAAATGCGTAAATCGACTCTTTCAAAAATCCCCAACGGTTTCAAAGTCCCAACAGTTTTGAAATCTTGATGTTTACTGAAAATAACAACTTTGTTTAAAATTACACTTCTTCAAAATTCGTGAAAATCTCAAGTTTTTAAAATCCCAAGTTTTTAAAATCTCGAGTTTTCAAAATATTAACTCTTTCCAAATCTAAATATTTTAGGGTTTTAGGTTAAGGGTTTAGGATTTAGGGTTTACGGTTTAGTGTTTAGGGTTTAGGAATTAGGGCTCAAGTTGAAGATTTAGGGTTGACGTTGAGGTTCTGGGATCAAGGTTTAGTGTTTGAGAATTAGGATTTAGGGATCGGTTTTAGGGTTTGGGGTTTCAAGGTTTACGGTTGAGTGTTTAGTATTTACAATTTAGCATTTATGGTTTTCGGATTTAAGACTCATAATTTAGGGTTTAGGAGTAATTAGAGCTTAAGGTTTAGGGTTTACATGTTCTTTTTGGGCTCAAAGCTTAGGGTTTAGGGTGTAGGTGTCAGGGTTTGGGTTTAGGTCTCAGTGTCATGGTTGACGTTGCATGGCTCGGGTTCGAGATTCAAGAGTTTACGAGTTTAGGGTTTAGGGTAAAGGGTAAAGTCGTGATTTCAAAAATATCATGATTTTGAAAAAGTTTGTATTTTCAAATATTTTAGAAGTGATAAATTCATGAAAATAGAGATTTTAGAAGTGGTTATTTTATAAAAAGTTTTAATTTTGACAAAGTAAAGATTTTGTAAATGTTATGATTTTTTTTTTTTTAAAAAGGATATTCAAAATAGGTGGGATTTGAAAATTTATTCATCTTTGTAATTCTCGACTTATTTGAAAATTGCACCTTTTGTCAAAATCTTGTCTTTTTGAAAATACCTACTTTCTCAAAAAAATTGGCTTTTCGTTATCACATGATTTTTACGAAATGTGTTATAACACCGGACGAAACAATTTTGAAACATGTTCGAAAAAAAAAAAAAAACGGACACAGGTGTTTGTGGAAGTTATGACCTTTTTGAAACATGTTGGAAAAAAAAGAAAAAACGGACACCGGAGCTGAAGTTATGACCTTTCAAGTTCTTGTTAATTTTAAGCCTTTAGCGCTACATTTTGGAAATCTAGACTCTTTTGAGATTATAAATTTTTTGAAAATCCTAACTATTTCAAACATCACGACCTTTTCAATTTTTATTTTTTTGAAATCCCATCTTTTCAAAATTCTTGAACTTTCTAAAATCTCAACGTTATACAAAATGCATATTTTTCTAAAATCCTTAATTTTTATTTTTAAAAATTACTTTTTCAAAAATAACAAAAATTAAAAATTGGTACTTTTTTGAATATCCAAAATTATTCACAAATCCCGACCTTTTCAAAAAAATTGACGTTTTAAAAATCCCAACATTTTCCAAAATATAGACTTTTGAAAATCTTCACTTTTACAAAATCACGAATTTTTGGAAAATCTCAAAAATCTAGACTCGTTTAAATTGTGAAAATCCCAACTCTTTCAAAAATCCCAACTTTTCAAAAATCTGGACTTTTTAAATATTCATTTTTCAAAAACCCCAACTTGTTTGAAAATTTGAACATTTTCCATGCCCTACATTTTTAAATCTTGATGTTTTCAAAAATAACAACTTTCTATTTAGGACTTTATTTTGCATTTAGGCTTTAGGGTGATGATTTATGATTGAGGGTTTAGTATTAAAGATTTAACATTCAGCGCTTTTGAAAATCACGATTCTTAAAAATCACGCCTTCAAAAACGCGAAAATTTCAGCTCTTTTGAAAATACCAACTTTTCAAAAATCTTGACATTTTCCAAATATTTGTTTTTTTAAAACCCCATCTTGTTTGAAAATCGAACATTTACAAAGTCCTAACATTTTTAAAAATTTTATGTTTTCTAAAATATCGACTTTGTTTAAAATTGTAACTTTCTCAAAAGTTCGACTTATTTTAAAATCTAAGGTTTTTAAAATCCCAAGTTTTTCAAAATACCAACTTTTTCCAAATCTAATTTTTAAGCTTTCTACGTTGAGGATTTAGGGTTTCGGTTTAGGGATTAAAGCTCAAGCCTCAATGTTCGGGGTTAAGCTTGTGAAGGGTTAGGATTTAAGACTCGGGTTTTAGGGTTTGTGGATTGAGGTTTACAATTGAGTTTTATATTTAGGGTTTAGGGCTCATGGTTTACGATTAAGGGTTAAGTATTTAGGATTTAGCATTTAAGGTTTAGTAGCAATTAGATCTTAAGGTTTAGGTTTTATAGGGTATAAGGTTCATAGCTTAGGGTTTAGGGTGTAGGGGTTAGGGTTAAGGGTTTAGGTCTCAATGTTCATGGTTGAGGTCCACTGTTTAGAGTTCATGGTTTCACGTTCACTTTTTAGGGATTAGGGATTAAGGCTCGGGGTTACGGGTTTTACATTTATTGTTTAGGGTTTAGGGCTTATGGTTTAGGGTTTAGGATTCATGGCTCAAGGGATTAGGGTTTAGGGTTTATGGTTTAAGGTTTGGGGTTTAGAGTTTAGGTTTTACGATTTAGGGATTTGGGTTTATGGTTTATGGCTGAGGGTTTAGGGTTTAGGATTCAGTGTTAAGGGTTTATGGTTTATGGTTTAGGATTTAGGGTTTTGGGATTAGTGTTTAGGATGTTAGGGTTTAGGGTTTAGTGTTTACGACTCAGGTTTCAAGTTTTAGGGTTTAGGGTTTTGAGTCACGATTTTGAAAAAGTCACGATTTAAAAAAAAATCTCAATTTTAAAATAGTTAGGAGGAAAATGTCATGATTTTAAAAATTCTATATTTTCAAAAAATTAAAAGTGATAAAGTCATGAATTTAAAATTTTCACAATTTTTAAAAAAACCTTCGATTTTTAAAAATTCGTAATTTTTGAAAAAGTATGATTTTTAAAATGTTGGAATTTTGAAAAAGTAAATATTTTCAAAATGTTAGACTTTTCAAAAAAAAAAGATATTCAAAATAGTTGAGATTAAAAATCTCTTAAGTTTTGTAATTCTAACTTATTTAAAAATTGCACCTTTTTCAAAATCTTGTCTTTTTTGAAAATCCCAACATTCTCAAAATTCATTTCTTATTCGAAATCACGACTTTTTTGAAATCCTAATTTTTGTTCAAAATCCCAACCTTTTCATAATCCTGACTTTTTTGAAAATCTCAACATTTTCAGTATTATGAAATTCAATCTTTTTCTAAAATTACAAATTCTTTAAAATCCTAAATTTTTTAAAATTCACTTGTTAGAAAACTTTTTCAAAAATCATGACATATTCAAAAATCTAGAATTTTTGGAAAATATAAATTATTGAAACTCCCAACTTTTTTTAAAAATCCTAATATTTTAAAAAAGTTAAGCTTTTTTAAACATGTGGTTTAAAAAAGTGGACTCAAAAGGACACCCAAAGCACAAGTTAAGACATTTTCAAGTTCTGCTAATTTTGGTGCATCACCATATTTTTTTAAATCTCAATTCTTTTCAAATTATAACTTTTTTTGAAAATTGCAACTATTTCAAACAACTTTTAAAAAATCTTGAACTTTCTAAAATCTCAACTTTTCAAAAACAAAAACTTTTTAAAAATTCTTGAATTTTCTAAAATCTCAACTTTATCGAAAAAAATGCCAAATTTTTAAAAATCCTTACATATTAAAAAATTATATTTTTGAAAATCGTATACATGAAAAATCGAGAATTTTTCAAATATCTTGACTTTTCAAAAGTCTTAACTTTTTCGAAAATCTTCACTTTTGCAAAATCAAGACTTTTTGGAAAATCTCATGTTTTCAAAAATTCTAACTTTTTAAAATATGTTGAGTTTTTGAAAAATCTGGACTTATTCAAAAATCGATTCTTGAAAAATCTTGACTCTTCAAAAATGCAAAAAGCCAACTCTTTCGAAAATCCCAACATTTCCAAAATCTTGACTTTTTTTGAAATATTGATTTTTCAAAAACCATAACTTGTTTGAAAATATGAACATTTTAAAAATCCCAACATTTTTTAAATCTTGATGTTTTAAAAAATAACAACTTTGTATAAATTTACAACTTTTTCAAAATTCATAACATTTTTGAAAATCCTGAATTTTTTAAAAATCTTGACTTTTTGAAAATCCTAAGTTTTTCAAAATACGAACTTTTTTGAAATGTAACTATTTTAAGGTTTCTAGGTTAAGGGTTTAGGTTTTAGTATTTAAAATTTAAGGATTAAGGCTCAGCGCTCGGGGTTCGGGGTTTAGGGTTGAGGTAAAAGGTTTGGGGATCAATGTTTAGGGTTTAAGAATTAGGTTTTAGGGTTTTAGGGTTTACGGCTCATGGTTTAGCATTGAGGGTTTAGTATTGATCATTTAGGGTTTTAGGGTATAAGACTAAGAATTTAGGGTTTGGGAGTAATTAGTTTTTAAGATTTAGGGCGTAGGGGTCATAGTTTAGGGTTTAGGACTCGGTGTTCATGCTTGAGCGTCCATGGCTTACGGTTCGAGATTCAAGGTCACGAGTTTATAGTTTAGGGATAAGGATTTTGGCTTAGGGCTCATGGTTCAAGATATATGATTTAGGGTTTAGGGTTAGGCCTAAGGCTTTAGGGTTCACTATTTAGGGTTTAAGGTTTAAGGCTCAGGGTTAGGGGTTTAGGGTTTAGGGCTTAGTGTTTAGGGTTTAGGATTCATGGCTCAGGGATCAGGGTTTAGGGTTTATGGTTTAAGGTTTGGGGTTTAGAGTTTAGGTTTTACGATTTAGGGATTTGGGTTTATGGTTTATGGTTGAGGGTTTAGGGTTTAGGATTCAGTGTTAAGGTTTTATGGTTTATGGTTTATGATTTAGGGTTTTTGGCTTAGTGTTTAGGATGTTGGAGTTTAGGGTTTAGAATTTATGACTCAAGTTTTAGGTTTTAGGGTTTAGGGATTGCGATTTTGAAAAAGTCATGATTTCAAAAAAATATCCGATTTTAAAACAAATACGATTTCAAAAAAAAGATAAGATTTTAAAAAGCCTCGTATTTTCACATATTTTTAAATTGATAAAGTCATGAAATTAAAAAGCTCACAATTTTTAAAAGATTTATGTTAAGGGTTTAGGTTTTTGGGCTCTTGATTCTAGGTTTAGGGTTTAGAGTTTAGGTATTAGGGCTTAGGTCTCAAGGTTCAGTGGAACAAGATTTTGGGTTTAAGAATTCGGTTTAAAATCTCATGTTTTTTAAAAAATAACAACTTTTTCCAAATCAAACTATTTTATGGTTTCTAGGTTGAGGTTATAGTTCTCGGGGATATAGTGTTGAGGGTTTAGGTTTTGGGCTCCGATTCAAGTTTTAGGGTTTTGAGTTTAGGTATTATGGCTCAAGTCTCGGGTTGAAATAGGGTTTTGGGTTTAAGAATTCAATTTTAAGGTTTATGATTTTGGGGTTTAGGCTTAGGATGTAGGGATCGGGGTTCTGTTTAGGTTTCGATGTTTATGGTTTATGGTTTTGCATTTACGGTTTAGGGCTCATGGTTTACGATTGAGGGTTTAGAATTTATTATTTAACATTTAGTTTTATAGGGTTTAAGACTTAGAATTCTGGGTTTAGGAGAAATCATAGTATAAGGTTTATAGGGTATAGGTCTCAAAGTTTAGGGTTACGAGGGGTAAGGGCGGGATTTATGCGTGGTGTTCGTTGTTAAGTGTCCATGGCTCAGGGTTCGAGGTTTGGGGTTATGAGTTTAGGGTTTAAGGTTTAGGTCTCTAGCTAAAGGTTTAGGGTTTAGGGTTTTGGCTTAGGGCTCATGGTTCAAGGTATAGGGTTTAGGGTTTAGGGTTAGGCCTAAGGCTTTAGGGTTCAATGTTTAGGGTTTAGGGTTTAAGTCTCATGGTTAGGGCTTTAGGGCTTTAGGCTTTAGGCTTCATTTCTCGGGACAGGGGTTTAAGGTTTATGCATCAAGGTTTGGGGTTTCTGATTAAGGTTTTATTATTTATGGTTTATCTCTAAGCGTTTAGGTTTGAGGATTCAGTGTTAAGAGTTTATGGTTTATGGTTTAGGATTTAGGGTTTTGGGATTAGTATTTAGGATGTTGGGGTTTAGGGTTTAGGAGTTTACAAATCAGGTTTGTGTTTTAAGATTTAAGGTTTAGCGGTCACGATTTTGAAAAAGTCGGGATTTCAAAAATATCTTCGATTTTGGTTAAGATCATGAATTTTTGAAATCCCAACCTTTTCAAAATCCTGAGTTTTTTTTAAAATCTCAACTTTTTCAAAAACCCTAATTTTTTTAAATTAGAACTATTTTAGAATTATGAAATTCTATCTTTTTCTAAAATTGTAAATTTTTTAAATTCACAAATTTTTGAAAAATAAGGACTTTTTCAATAATTATGACATATTAAAAATTCTAGAAGTTTTGGAAAATCTAAATTATTTAGACTCCTACTTTTTTCGAAAATACGATATTGTTAAAAATTTAGATTTTTGAAACACGTGGTTTAAAAAATGCACTCAAACAGACACCCAAAGCACAAGTTATGACCTTTTCAAGTTCTTGTTAATTTTGGCACATCACTACATTTTTGAAATCTTGAATTTTTTGAGATTATAATTTTTGAAAATCCCAACTTTTTCTAAAATCATGACATTTTCAAAAATTAAAACTTTTTCAGAAATCCCAACTTTTAAAAAATTATTGAATTTTCTAAAATCTCAACTTTATCAAAAATGCCAACTTTTTTGAAAATCCTTACTTTTAAAAAACTTATATATTTTTGTAAATCACAAATATTGTGAGTTATTCAAAAATCTTGACGTTTGAAAAATCTTAACATTTTCCAAAATCTTAACTTTTTTAAAAGTCCTTACTTTCAAAAAATCCCAAGTTTTAAAAAATACAAAATTTTCAAAAATCCTATCTTTTTCAAAAATCTTCACTTTCTCAAAATTCAAACTTTTTAAGAATTATGAAATTTATGTTTTTCTAAAGCGTAAATTATATTAAATCTTTAATATTTTAAATTCACAACTTGTTGGAAAATAATGACTTTTTCAGAAATCATGACATATTCAAAAATCCAAAATTTCTAAAAATTTAAATTTCTCAAAATCCTGACATTTTTATAAAAATCCTAATATTTTAAAAAAGTTGAGATTTTTGAAATACGTGGTTTAAAAAAATGGACTCAAACGAACACCCAGAGAACAAGTTATGATCTTTTCAAGTTGGTGTTAATTTTGGCGCATCACCACATTTTTGAAATCTTGACTCTTTTGAGATTATAACTTTTTCAAAGATCCTAACTTTTGAAAATAGCAAATATTTCAAAAATTGTGACGTTTTCAAAAATCAAAACTTTTTCAGAAATCCCAACTTTTTAAGAAATTTCTAAATTTTCTAAAATATCCATTATATAAAAATGCCAACTTTTTCAAAATCCTTACTTTCAAAAAAATTATATTCTTTGAAAATCACGAATATTAAAAATCGGGGTTTTTAAAAATCGACTTAATAAAAACCCGACTCTTTCAAAATCTTGACGTTTTAAAAATCCCAACATTTTCTAAAATCTTGACTTTTTTAAAATCCCAACTTTTCAAAAATCCCAAGTATTTCAAAATCTTCACTTTTACAAAATCAATTTTTTCAAAATCTCAAATTTTTCAAAATCCCATCTTTTGAAAAATCCAAATTTTTTTTTAATGTCGAGCATTTAGGGTTTAGGGCTCATGGTTTACAATTAAGGGTTTATTATTCAGGATTTAGAATTTAGGTTTATGAGCAATTAGAGCATAATTTTTAAGGTTTAGGTCTTAGAATTTATGATTTAGGGCTAGTATGGGTCGGGATTTAGGCTTTAGGACTCGGTGTTCATTGTTGAGGGTCTATGGCTTAGGGTTCAAGTTCGGGGTTATGAGTTTATAGTTTAGGGTTTAGGTCTGTACCTAAACTTTTAGGGATAATGATTTTGGCTTAGGGATCTTTGTTTCAAGATATATGGTTAAGGGTTTAGGGTTAGGCCTAAGACTTTAGAGTTCACTATTTAGGGTTTAGGGTTTAAGGCTCGGTGTTAGGGCTTTATGGTTTATATTGTTTAGGGTTTAGGGCTTAAGGTTTTGGGTTTAGTCTTCATGGCTCGAGGATCAGGGTTTAAGGTTTGGGCTTTAGATTTTAGTTTTAACGATTTACGGATTTGGTATTATGGTTTATGTTTGAGGTTTAGGGTTTAGGATTCAAGTGTTAAGGGTTTATGGTTTATAGTTTATGATTTAGGTTTTTGGACTTCTGTTTAGGATGTTGGGTTTACGGATTAGCGTTTAAGACTCAAGTTTTAGGGGTTTTAGGGTTTATTATTTAGGGGTCACGATTTTGTAAAAGTCGGGATTTTAAAATATCTCAATTTTGAAACAAATAGGATTTCAAAAAAGATAAGATTTTATAAAAGTATGTATTTTCACTTATTTTGAAAGTGATCAAGTCATGAAATTAAAAAGGTCACAATTTAAAAAAAAAAATCGTGATTTTTTAAAATTCATAATTTCCAAAAAATCATGATTTTATTCAAAGTTGGAAGTTTGAAAAGTAAAGATTTTTAAAATGTTAGGATTTTTTTAAATTAGGATATTCAAAACAGGTTGGGATTTAAAAATTTCTTGAGTTTTTAATTCCTAACTTATGGTTAAATCCCTACCTTTTCATAATCTTGACTTTTTTATTAATCTCAACTTTTTCAAAAACCCTAAAATTTTGAAATTCAAACTTTTTTACAAGAATGAAATTCAATTTTTTTGTAAAATTGCAAAATCATCAAAATCCTAATTTTTTTAAATTCAAAAATTTTGGAAAATAATGATTTTTTCAAAAATCATCACATATTCAAAAATCTAGAATTTTTTGGAAAATCTAAATTATTCAAACTCATGATTTTTTTTAAAAAAATTGATATTTTAAAAAAGTTACAATTTTTTAAATAAGTGGTTAAAAAATGGACTCAAATGGACACCCAGAGCACAAGTTATGACCTTTAAAAGTTCCCTGCTAATTTTGGCGCATCACTACATTGCTTAAATCTTGACTCTCTTGAGATTATAACTTTTTCAAAAATCCCAAATTTTTTAAAAATCGTGACGTTTTCGAAAATCAAAACTTTTTCAAAAATCTCAGCTTTTTAAAAACACTTGATTTTTCTATAATCTGAACTTTATCATAAAAAAATGCCGAGTTTTTATAAAATCCTTACGTTTTAAAAGAATTATATTTTCTCAAAAAATTTAAATAATAAAAATCAAGACCTTTTCGAATATCCTAACTTATTAAAAAATCCCAACTATTTCAAAAAACTTGAAGTTTTAAAATTCCCAACATTTTCCAAAATTTGTAATCTTTTGATAATCCTGACTTTTTTCTTCATTTTTACAAAATCACGACTTTTTGGAAAATCTCAAAAATTTTAAAATCCCATCTTTTCAAAAATCCTATCTTTTTTGAAAATGTCGATTTTTTCAAAAACCTTGAATTTTTCAAAATCCAGACTCTTCAAAAATATTGACTCTTCAAAAATGCAAAAATAATAACTTTGTTTAAAATTGTAACTTTTTCAGAAGTCGTGACTTTTTTGAAATCTCAAGTTTTTTAAAATCCTGACTTTTTCAAAAAAAATGACGTTTTGAAAATCCCAAGTTTTAAAAAAAAATATTGTCTATTTCAATTCTAACTATTTTAAGGTTTCTATATTGAGGGTTTATGGCCTAGGGATATAGTGTTGAGGGTTTAGGGTTTACTGATTAGGGCTCAAGGCTCAAGGTTTGGGGATCTAGATTTAGGGTTTAGGGTTATGGTTTACGGCTTAGGATGTACGTTTTAGGGTTCGAGGTTTGTGTTTGAGGGTTTTGCATTTATTGTTAGGGCTCATGGTTCAAAAGATTTAGGATTTAACATTAGGTGCTTTAGGGTTTAAACATAGAATTTAGTGTTTAGGATTAATTAAAGCACAAGATTTATAGGGTTCGGGTCTCGAGTTTGGGGTTTAGGCGTAGTGGTATGGGTTTGGGTTTAGGTCTCAATGTGCATTGTTAAGGGTCCATGGCTCATGAGGTTAGAGGTTCGGGGTTACAAGTTTATGGTTTAGGATTTAGGTCTCTAGTTAAAACTTTAGTGTCTAGGGTTAGGCCTAAGACTTTAGGTTTTAATTTTTAGGTTTAGGCTTTAGCGTTTAGGCTTAATGACTCAAAGATCGGTGTTTAGGGTTTATGGGTTAACGTTTTTAGGTTTTACAATTTACGGATTTGGGTTTATGGTTTATGGTGAGGGTTTAAGGTTTAGGATTCAAAGTGTTAAGGGTTTATGGTTTATGGTTTAGTATTTAACGTTTTGGGTTAGTGTTTAGGATGTTGGGGTTTAGGGTTTAGCATTTATGACACGGGGTTAAGGTTTTACGGTTTAAGTGTCATTATTTTGAAAAAGTCACGATTTAAAAAATATCTCGATTTTGAAACAGCTTATGATTTTGAAAACTTCTCGATTTTCAAAAAGTTGGTATTTTCAAATATTTTAAAAGTGTCAAATTCATGATTTTAAAAAGATCACAATTATTAAAAATACTTTAAATTTTTTAAAAACTTTTGATTTTGTAAAAATTTGTAGTTTTTGAAAAAGTCACAATTTTACAAAAGGTTGGAATTTTGAAAAAGTAAAGTTTTTGGAAATGTTAGGATTGTAATAAAAATTGCATATTCAAAACAATTCGGAAATAAAAATCTATTTAATTTTTTAATTCCCGGCTTATTTGAAAATTGCACCTTTTTTCAAAATCTTATCTTTTTTGAAAATCCCAACTTTCTCAAAATTCTTGGCATTTTAAAATCACAACTTTTTTTAAATCCCAATTTTTTGAAATCCTGATTTTTTGAAAATCTATAATTTTTCAAAAACCCTAAAATTTTGAAATTCAAACTTTTTTAGAATTATGAAATTCTATCTTTTTCTAAATTTGCAAATTCTTTAAAATCTTAATTTTTTTAAATTCACAACTTTTTGGAAAATAATGACTTTTTCAAAAGTAATGACATAATCCAACTCCCATCTTTTTTTTAAATCCTAATATGTTAAAAACTAGAGATTTTAGAAACAAGTGGTGTTTAAAGAAAAAAAAGGACTCAAACGAAACCCAGAGACAAGTTATGAGCTTGTAAAGTTCTGACAATTTTGGCGCATCACTACCTTTTGAAATCTTTACTTTTTTGAAATTATAGTTTTTTCAAAAATCGCAACTATTCAAAAATTTACAAAGTTTTCAAAAATATTAACATTTTCAGTAAATCCCAACTTTTTAAAAACTCCTAAATTTTCTAAAATCTCAACTTTATAAAAATGCCGATTTTTTGAAAATCTTTAACATTTAAAAATATATATTTTTTCAAAATTGGGACTTTTTTAATATCCAATTTTTTCAAAATTCTGACATTTTAAAATCCTTACTTTTAAAAACCCTGACTTTTTGAAAATCTTCACTTTTACAAAATCACAAGTGTCTAGAAAATTTGAATTTCTTAAAAATCCCTTCTATTGAAAAATCCTAACTTCTTTGAAGATTTATATTTTTCAAATATCCAAACTCTTCAAAAATCCTTACTCTTAAAAAATGTTAAAAGCCCAACTCTTTCGAAAATCTCAACTTTTCAAAAATATTGACTTTTTCAAATATTTGTTTTTCGAAAACCCTAACTTGTTTGAAAATTTGAACATTCTCAAAGTCCCAAGATTTTTAAAATCTCAAAATTTTAAAATCCCATCTTTTCAAAAATCTTAACTTTTTTGAAAATGTCGAGTTTTTCTAAAATCGACTTTTTCAAAAATCCAGACTCTTCAAATATGTGAAAAGCCCAACTCTTTTGAAAATCCCAACTTTTAAAAAATTCTAAATTTTTTTGAGGTATTAATTTTTCAAAAACCCAAACTTGTTTTAAAATCTAAACATTTTCGAAGTCTGACCATTTTTAAAATAATTATGTTTTCAAAAATAACAACTTTGTTTAAAATTGCAGAATTTTCAAATGTAGTGACTTTTCGAAAATCTCAAGATTTTGAAAATCCTGACTTTTTAAAAAATCTTGACTTTTTCAAAATCCCATGTTTTTCAAAATACCAAATTTTTCCAAATCTAACTATTTTAAGGTTTCTAGGTTGAGGGTTTATGAGATTTAGTGTTTAGGGTTTAGGTTTTTATACTCAATATTTAAATTTAGGGTTTAGGCATTAAGGCTTAGGGCATAGGGTTAAGGCTTCGTGGTTGAGGTTTAGCATTCGGGGATCAATGTTTAGGGATTAGAAATTATGTTTTAGGGTTTTGGGGTTTAGGGTTTTAAGGATTTAGGGTATAGATTAGATTTAGGGATCAGGTTTTAGGGTTTGGGGTTCAAGGTTTACGGTTGAGGGTTTTGCATTTAGGGTTTAGGGCTCATGGTTTACGATTAAAGCTTTACTTTTTAGGATTTAGCATTTAGGCTTTAAGGAGTTTATGACTTAGAATTTAGGGTTTAGGAGCAATAAGATATTAAGTTTTAGGGCTCAGAATTTTTCTTTTAGGGCGTAGGGATAAGGGTTTAGTGTTTAGGACTTAGTGTTCATCGTTGAGGAGGGTCAATGGCTCGGTGGTTTAGGGATAAGGATTTTGGCTTAATGCTCATGGTTCAATGTATATGGTTTATGGTTTAGGGTTAGGCCTAAGGCTTTAGGGATCACTTTAGGGTGTAGGGTTTATTGTTTAGAATTTAGGCTTCATGGCTTGGGGATAAGGGTTTAGTGTTTATGGTTTAAGGTTTGGGGTTTAGGATTTATAATTTTGCAATTTGGGTTTATGGTTTATATTTGAGGGTTTAGGGTTTAGAATTCAAAGTGTTAACGGTTTATGGTTTATGATTTAAGGTTTTGGGCTTAGTGTTTATGATGTTGGGGTCTAGGGTTTAGCATTTACGAGTCAAGTTTTAGGTTTTAGGGTTTGGGGTTTAGGGGTCATGATTTTGAAAAGTCGGGATTTCAAAAATATCCCGATTTTGAAATAGATAGGATTTCTAAAAAGATAAGATTTTAAAAAGTTTGTACTTTGACATATTTTGAAAGTCATAAAATCATGAATTTAAAAACATACAATTTTTTAAAAAATTATGTTTTTTTCAAAATTTGTAATTTTATATAAAGTTGGAAGTTTGAAAAATTAAATGTTTTTAAAATGTTAGGATTTTAAAACAAAAATATGACATTAAAAATTTCAAAAATCACGACGTTTTCAAAAATTAAAACTTTTCACAAATCCCAACTTTTTAAAAACTCTTGAATTTTCTATGATCTTAACTTTATCATAAAAAATGTCGAGTTTTTTGAAAATCCTTAGTTTTAAAAAAATTATATTTTCTCGAAAATTGTAAATAATAAAAATCAGACTTTTTCAAATATCCTGACTTATTCAAAAATCCTGACTTTTTCAAAAAGGTTGAAGTTTAAAATTCCCAACATTTTCCAAAAAATGTACTTTTTTGAAAATCCCAACTTTTCAAAAATCCTGACTTTTTTGAAAATCTTCATTTTTACAAAATCACGACTTCTTGGAAAATCTCAAAAAATTTAACATCACATCTTATAAAGAATACTAACTTTTTGCAAATGTCATTTTTTTAAAACCTTAACTTTTTCAAATATCGAGACTCTTAAAAAATGTGAAAATAACAACTTTGTTAAAAATTGCAACTTTTTCAAAAGTCGTGAATTTTTAGAAAATCTCAAGTTTTATAAAATCCTAACTTTTTCGAAAATCTTGACTTTTATAAAATCCCAAGTTTTTAAAAATACCATCTTTTTCAATTCTAACTATTTTAAGGTTTTTAGGTCGAGGGAGGGTTTAGGGCTTAGGGTTAAGGGTTTAGGGTTGAGGTTCACGGTTCAAGGATCTAGATTTGGGGTTTAGGGTTAGGGTTTTGGGCTTAGGTTTTACGCTTTAGGGTTCGATGTTTATGGTTGAGGGTTTTGCATTTACGGTTTACGGGTCATGGTTTAGTATTTAGGATTTAATATTAGGTGTTTTAGGGTTTAAACTCAGAATTTAGGGTTTAGGATAAATTAAAGCATATAGAGTACATGTCTTAGAGTTTAGGGTTTAGGGTGTATGGTAAAGGTTTAGGTCTCGGTGTGCATGGTTGAGGATCCATGGTTCGGGGTTCGAGGTTTGGGGTTACGATTTTGTGGTTTAGGGTTTAGGTCTTAGTGTCCATGGTTGAGGGTCCATGGCTCAAGGTTCGAGGTTTAGGGTTATGAGTTTAGGGTTTATGGTTTATGTCTCTAGCTAAAGGTTTAGGGTTATGGTTTTGGGCTCACGATTCAAGGTATAGGGTTTAGTGTTTAGGGTTAGGCCTAAAGCTTTTGGTTTCAATGTTTAGGGTTTAGGGTTTAAGGCCTTGGTTGGGGATTAGGGCTTAAGGGTTTAGGGTTTAGACTTCATGGCTCAGGGATCAGGGGTTAGCGTTTATGGTTTAAAGTTTAGGGTTTATAGTTTATGGGGTTTATGGTGAGGGTTTAGGTTTCAAGATTTAGTGTTAAGGATTTATGGCTTAGGGTTTTGGGATTAGTGTTTAAGATTTTGGGGTATATGGTTTGGAGTTTATGAATTAGGTTTAAGGTAACGATTTTGAAAAAGTAACGATTTCAAAAAAATCCCAATTTTGAAACAGTTAAGATCAAGAATTATTTGAAATCCCAACCTTTACATAATCCTAACTTTGAAAATCTCAACTTTTTCAAAAACCCTCAATTTTTTAAAATTCAAACTTTTAAAAATTATGAAATTTAATGTTTTTCTAAAATTGCAAATTCTATAAAATCCATAACTTTTTAGAAAATAATTACTTTTGAAAAATCATGACATATTCAAAAATCAAGAATTTCTAGAAAATTTAAATTTCTCAAACTCTCCTGCTTTTGAAAATCTTGATATTTATAAAAGTGGAGATTTTTCTAAAATCTAAACTTATTCAAGAACCTTAAAAAAAATTAAATTCAAAATTGTTTGAAATTCACCACTTTTTGGAAAAGACAGACTTCTTCAAAAGTCAAGACATATTTAAAAAACCATAGTTTCTAGAAAATTTAAATTATTCAAACTCCCAACTTTTCTTTGAAAATTGTGATGTTTTAAAAAAGTGTAGATTTTTGAAAATGGTGGTTAAAAAAAGGACTCAAACGGACACCTAGAGCACAAGTTATGACCTTTTTAAATTCCTCCTAATTTTGGTGTATCACTACAATTTTGAAATGTTAACTCTTTTGAGATTATAACTTTTTCAAAAATCCCAACTTTTTCAAAAATTGTAACTATTTCAAAAATAGCGACATTTTCGAAAATCAATTTTTTTAAGAAATCTCAACTTAATAAAAAATCAAACTTTTTAAAAATATTAACATTTTCCAAAATCTTGACTTTATAAAAAATCCTGACTTTTAAAATTTTTGACTTTTTCAAAAATATTCACTTTTACAAAATCACGACTTTTTGGAAAATCTCAATTTTTTAAAATCTCGTCTTTTCAAAAATCCTATCTTTTTGTTAGAGTAGGTATTTATCTTAGCTCATGTTCACCTATGTACTTTATTTACCTTTATTGTATTTATCATCACCCAATTATGTGTGTGGATATTTGTTTTATCTTATTTAAATATTAGGAGATATTATCTAGTTATTAGGTATAGTTATTTCCTTGATCTATGGTATTGACTAGATCCTTCATGTCTAGTTCTCTCCTAAATCTATGGTCTTAACTAGTTCTTTCATAACTAGTTATTTTCTTGATTCACAACTTGATCTACGACCATGATTGGTTCTTAGATTGTTATTCCTTGCCTATTTAAGCAAGACCCATTCTCAATGTATTGCATTGAGTTCCATAATAATATATGATATTGCTGATCATTTGTTTGCAAAGGTTTAATGTAAAGTTATTCTGGCGAATTACTTTCATCTTATTGGTCGTGGTGTTTAATTAACATCTGTGTTCTGGGCTTGGTACGATCTGGTTATCATTCCTTTCATGGTATCAGAGCTGGAGATTGTTGTTGACATCTGTCTGTAAGTTTTATTTTGTAAATTAAATCAGTGTATTCATATATTTGGGATTTGGTCGTATTTTGTTGCTACGTGCATTTTTATGTAAAACAAAGGCTTCCATTGGATCCGGAAGGTGTGAAAACCCTAAGATTGACTATAAACTCGGCCATTTAGGGGATGTCAATTTTTGTGGTTTTTTACGGTTGTGGTGAAATACACAGGTTTGCCTCTTTCGCACCACATGGTTAAGAAATCGAGGAAACTTTTTACTGGGTTTTTTGGATTTTATGAGATCTACATTGGGTTGTTTTCTTGTATGACAGATCATTTTCAGGTTGCATGCAGAAGAATTTCGATTCTTTCCTTTTTGGCAGGGGTCCACGGATGTTGTGCACGTGTTTACTATTTCAGGCAAATCTACAGGTTGCTATTTTCAGCAAGTAAAGGTCACTGTCTACATAGTCCAAAAATAGTAATTTCAACTAGAAGAGATAGGTGGATGAGACTTTCTCGAAAACCCACGACACTACCCAAGATAGTAACTTGTCCAAACACCCATTAAAATCTTTATTCCTACTAGTGGGTGCTTAACTTTAGCCATCTTCAATTTTATTTGTGTGGTGAAGGCAACAACCATTTATTTTACTTCAATGGCAACTAAAATATATACAAGAGAATTTTTAAAAAAAAACTTGTAACTTTTGATCGATAACTCGGTTTTGAGTGTCATTTTTGTAAAAGTATTTTTTTGCTCTTTCCATTAGAGTTATTTATTTTGAGACTTGCACTATAACTATAAAGTGTCAAATATAGAGGACTGTTGTAATCAATTGTGGACGTAATTTTGGCTGAGCCCGATGTCCTAAATTTTTGGGAGTTATAGTTTGTACCTATCATGGATTCTGAGAATAATATGTTTTTCTTTGAAGTATGCGGACTTCAAGATGATATTGTAAAATGTTTGGAAGAAAATAGATCGCTCAAGAAGTGAAATTCTCTAAAACAATCACTCATTCTCAATAAGGATATAATAATGCACTTCCTGCAGAACAAACTTGCTAGCCTACAACATCACCATCATATTGTGGACAACCATATCCATGCTCCTAGTCCACTTGCAATTGTTGCTCTTGTACCCATTGACATTGATCATCCAGTCTTTGATCCTGAACCTCCTTTTGATGCTTCTAAACTTGTTACGCTTGTTACTGCATGCTCTTTCACATTTGTGCCTATTACAATACCACATGTTGTGTATCCTATTTCTGCTCAGATACATGGCTTTTTTGAGAAGCATACTACTGCATTTAGTTCTCGTATGCTCCATTCTATGGGTCTCACTAGCAAAGTCATTGCAGGACATTCACGGGTAGTATTACCTCTACTCCACATGTTAAGTGGAATTCTTGTCATGACATTGCTTTTCGAGCACATACTTCATTAGGATCACACATTGTTAGAGATCATTTTTTTGTTCACTCGAATCTTTCCGAGGATCTTGAGCAACACATGAGTTCTACATCTTCACTCAAGCTTGAAAAACTTGAGATTTCAGTTGTAAGACATGATCACCGACACACATTCTGATGTTCTTTTACATGCACCCATTGTGCATTTTGCACCAAGTCATATGCAGACATCTTCATCCATCCATGTTGATTTGGGGTGGATATTTGATCACTCATGGAGGCGACATAGGAATTCGTTGAGAGGACTCTACAGGCATGGCTCCTCCACCATTCGACCTCTTGCTCCACTTTCTATACCTTCTGCATTGTGATGCTTCTTTTTTGAGCAATTTTGTTTAGCAGGTGTAGTGTATCTCTCTTGTTTGTTGAGAGATTTTATATGTATTTTCGACACTTTTGGCATGTTGACAGTATGTCTTGTGGGGGAGCTATATTCGGTGGAGCCCAATGTTTGTTTGTTCATTTTTGAGTAGTTTTTTTGACAACTCATACTGATTTATAGTGCCACTCCACCCATTCAAAGAAGATGGGAGGGTGTGGTCAATTGACCCGCTTCTTCGGGTTTTGTGTCCTTGCCTTGTTACCTTGGCTTTTCTTGGATCATGATACTGGATTTTGTGTCCTTCCTTGTTGCTTTGGTTATTATTCTTAGATCATGGCACATCAATTTGCAGCACTTGATTGAATTATGTTTGGTATTTTTTTACACTTTCGACATCACTCAATTGATAGTCTCCTTGTATAGAGCTATTTTGGTGGAGCATAAGTGTCGATTATTTTTCAATTTTTGATCGAGTGGTGGATTCGGACCATAGTGCACACCATACTTTTCAGCATTATACGAGTTTTTTTGAGTGAGCTTCTGAGATGCCTTGGAGCAAGGCTTTACTCTGTTTACTTTGTTGTTACTAGTTTTGACTACCTTACGGTGTCATTTTTTCCCACTTATTGTACATGAGTGCCTCATCAGAGTTACTTGCTGGGACGCTCATTTTGTGGACATGCCACATCTATTTGGGCCCCTAGTTTCACTTGAGAGGGGGTGTTAGAGTAGGTATTTATCTTAGGTCATGTTCACGTATGTACTTTATTTACCTTTATTGTATTTATCCTCACCCACTTATATGTGTGGATATTTATTTTATATTATTTAGATATTAGGAGATATTATCTAGTTGTTAGGTATAGTTATTTCCTTGATCTATGGTATTGACTAGATCCTTGATGTCTAGTTCTCTCCTAAATTTATGGTCTTAATTCTTTTATGTCTAGTCATTTCCTTGATTTATGGCTTGATCTACGACCTTGAATGGTTCTTAAATTGTTATTTCTTACTATTTAAGCAAAGGCGCATTCTCATGTATTGCATTGAGTTCCATAATAATATATAATATTGTTGCTCATTTATTTGCAAAGGTTTTAAGTAAAGTTATTATGGTGAATTGCTTTCATTTTATTGGTCGTGGTGTTTGATTAGCATCTATGTTCTTGGCTTTGTACGATCTAGTTATCGTTCCTTTCATATTTTTTGTTAATGTAAAGTTATCCAAAAATATTGATTTTTTCAAAAATCCAGACTCTTCAAAAATGCAAAAAGCCCAACTCTTTTGAAAAACCTAAATTTTAAAAAATCTTAAATTTTTTGAAATATTCATTTTTCAAAAACTTCTTGTTGGTTAAAAATATGAACATTTTCAAAGTCCCAACATTTTTTAAATCTTGCGGATTTCAAAAATAACAACTTTGTTTAAAATTGCAACTTTTTCAAAATTTATGCTTTTTTTGTAATTCTCAATTTTTTTAAAATCTTGACTTTTTCAACATCCTACATTTTTCAAAATATAACTATTTTAAGGTTTCTAGGTTAAGGGTTTAGGACTTAAGGGATTTAGTGTTTAGGGTTTAGGTTATTGGGCTTAAGATTCTGGGTTTAGGGTTTAGGGATTAGGGCTCAAGGTTCAAGGTTTAGGGATTAGGTTCAGGATTTGGAAATCAAAGATTAAGGTTTAAGAATTAGGTTTTATGGTTTAGGGTTTTGGGATTTTGGTGTTTAGTGTTTAGGGCTTAAGTGTGTAGGGCTCAAGTTTTAGGGTTTTGAATTTAGGGTTTAGTATTTAGGATTTAACACATATGGTTTTAGACTTAATTTAGGGATTAAGGGATTTAGGATTTAACATTTTGGGTTTTAGGGTTAAGACTAATAATTTAGGATTTAGGAGAAATTAGAGCTTAATGTTTCGTGTTTTTAGGGTACAAGGCTCATAGTTTAGGCGTAGGGGTCAGGGTTTAGGGTTTAGGTCTCAGTGTTCATAGTTGAGGGTCCATGGCTTAGGGTTCGAGTTTCGGGGTCATGAGTTTAGGGTTTTGGGTTTTGGCTTAGGGATCACGGTTCAAGGAATGGTTTAGGGTTTAGGGTTAGGCCTAAGGCTTTATAGGGTTCACTGTTTACTTTTTAGGTTTTAAGGCTCATGGTTAATAGTCTATTGTTTACGGTTTAGGGTTTATAGTTTAGGTTTGGGGTTTAAAGTTTAAGTTTTACGATTTACGGATTTGGGTTTATGTTTTATTCTTGAGGGTTTGGATTTAGGATTTAGCGTATTGGGCTTAATGTTTAGGATGTTGGGGTTTAGTGTGGGTCATTATTTTGAAAAAGTTACGATTTAAAAAATATCCCGATTTTGAAAACAATTCGGATTTCAAAAAATTCATGATTTTCAAAAAGTTTGTATTTCCAATTTTTTTTAATGTGACAAACTCATGAAATTCAAAAGTTCACAATTTTTAAAAACTCGTGAATTTTTAAAAAATTGAAATTTTCAAAAAGTCATGATTTAATAAAACTTCAAATTTTTAAAAGTAAAGATTTTGAAAATTTTAAAATTTTAAAAAAATAGGATACACAAAACAACGAGGATTTAAAAACTCTTAGCTTTGTAATTCCCGACTTATTTGAAAATTGCACCTTTTTCAAAATCTTGTCTTTTTTGAAAATCCCAACTTTCTCAAAAAATTTGGCTTTTCAAAATCATGAGTTTTTGAAATCTCAATTATTGTTCGAAATCCCAACCTTTTTATTATCCCGACATTTTTTAAAATCTCAACTTTTTCAAAGACCCTAAAATTTTCTAAATTTTAACTTTTATAGAATTTCTTTTTAAAAATTACAATTTCTTTAAAATCCCTAAAAAAATTTAACTTCATTTTTTTGGGAAATAATGATTTTTTTAAAATCATGAAATATTTAAAAATCTAGAATTTCTTGAAAATCTAAATTATTAAAACTCTATTTTTTCGAAAATCCAGATATTTTACAAAAGTTTAATTTTTGAAACACCTTGAGCATAAGTTATGTATGACCTTTTCAATTTCTATTAATTTTTGCACATCACTACATTTTTACATTATCAAATATTAAAACTTTTTCAAAAATCTCAACTTTATACAAAATGCATGCCTTTTCGAATATCTTGACTTATTCAAAAATCGACTTTTTCAAAAATCTTGACGTTTTAAAAATCACAACATTTTTCAAAAATATAGACTTTTTTTGAAAATATCGACTTATCAAAAATCCTGATTTTTTTGAAAAACTTCACTTTTACAAAATCAAGAATTTTTAGAAAAAAACAATTTTTTGAAACTCCCATCTTTACAAAAATTCCACCTTTTTGAAAATGTCGGGTTTTAAAAATCCTGACTCTTCAAAAATGCGAAAAGCCCAACTCTTTCGAAAATCCCAACTTTTCAAAAATCCTAACTTTTTTTAAATATACATTTTCCAAAAACCCAACTTGTTTAAAAATTTAAACAGTTCCAAAGTCCCAACATTTTTCAAATCTTGACATTTTCGAAAACCACAACTTTGTATTTAGGACTTTGATTTGCATTTAAGGTTTGGGACCGATGGTTTATGATTGAGGGTTTTGTATTTAGGATTTAACATTTAGGTTTTACGGTTTAAGACTAAAAATCTAGGGTTTAGGAGTAATTAGATCCTAAGGCTTAGGTTCATAGGGTATAGGGCGTAGGGGTCATGGTTTATGGTTTAGGTCTTATATTTCATGGTTCGAGGTTCTACGTTATGAGTTTAGGGTTTAAGGTTAAGGGTTTTTGCTTAAGGCTCATAATTCAAGGTATAGGGTTTAAGCATAAGGGTTAGCGGTTTATGGTTTATTGTTTAATGTTTAGGGCTTAGGTTTAGGCTTCATGGCTCACGGAACAAATTTTAGGGTTTATGGCTAAGGGTGGGTTTATTGTTTATGGTTTAGGATTTAGGGTTTTGGACTTAGTTTTTAGGATGTTGTGGTTTAGTGTTTAGCAATTATGACTCAGATTTTAGGTATTAGGGTTTTGGTTTTAGGCTTTGTGGTTTTGAAAAATCAATGATTTAAAAAATATCCCGAATTTGAAACAGTTAGGATTTTAAAAAATCATGTATTTCAAAAATTCTGTATTTTAAAAGATTTTGAAAGTGATAAATTCATGTATTTAAAAAGTTCACAATGTTTAACAAACTTGTTGTTTTAAAATTCATAATTTTTTAAAATGTCATGATTTTATAAAAATTTTGAATTTTGAAATAGTAAAGATTTCACTACATTTTTAAGTATTCACTTTTTTGAGATTATAAATTTCTTGAAAATCCCAACTTTTTCAAAAATTGCTAATATTAAAAATTGGGACATGTGGAAAAAATGGACTCAAACAGACACCGGAGCAGCCAGTTATGACCTTTTCATGTTCCTATCAATTTTGGCATATCACTACATTTTGAAAATCTTTACTCTTTTGAGATTATAACTTTTTCAAAAATCCTAACTATTTCAAAAATCACACGTTTTAAAAAATCAAAACTTTTTCAAAAATACTAACTTTTTAAAAATTCTTGAATTTTCTAAAATCTCAATGTTATACAAAACACAAACTTTTTTAAAAATCCTTACTTTTTAAAAAACCTTATATTTTCTCAAAAATAGAAAATATAAAAAATTGGGACTTTTAATATATCTTGAGTTATTCAAAATCCCCGACTTTTCAAAAATCTGAGTGTTGTTATAAAAAAACAGACTCAAACGGACACCCAAAGAAAAAGTTATGAACTTTTCAATTTCCTATTAATTTTGAGCATCACTACATTTTTGAAATCTTAACTCTTTTGAGATTATAACTTTTCAAAAATCCCAACTTTTTAAAAAATCGCAACTATTTCAAAACAAAACTTTTTTAAAATCCCAACATTTTAAAAATTCTTGAGTTTTCTAAAATCTCAACTTTATACAAAATGTGAACCTTTTCGAATATCTGAATTATTCAAAAATCCAAAAAATTTCAAAGTTCTTAACGTTGTAAAAATCCCAACATTTTCCAAAATATAGAATTTTTTGAAAATCCTGACTTTTCTAAAATCTTGATTTTTTTGAAAATCTTGATTTTTTTGAAAATCTTCATTTTTACCAAATCACGAATTTTTGGAAAATCTCAAAAAAATTAAAATCCTATCATTTTAAAAATTATTACCTTTTTAGAAAAAGTAGAGTTTTTTTAAAATCCAGACTCTTAAAAATCCTTACTTTTCTAATATGCATATTGGAATTAAACTAAACCCTAGTGGTTTTTGTCTATTAACTTGTGGGTAGAAAACTGTATTTTAACTCCTTGTATGCGAAATTTGAGTTGAAAGATGTTGTTTCTAGAGAACCTTATAAATTGTATTCATGTCCCTTAATCCCTTGTTATGTCATTTATAGCATTAAGGAATAAAGAATATTCCTTATGTGGAATCATGAAGTGTAGTGACATGGGATCTTCGTGTACATAGATCACTTGTGTTCATGTGTAGTTTATTATGCTCCTAGCCTTGTACTTCTTTAAGATGTTAGACAAGTGCTTTCGTATCTCTTTTGTTTCGAGACGATGCTAAGAACGAGACCTTAGTGCGATATAAGAGCATATCATATAATGTTGCACACGAGATTGGAGATTAGGTTTATGGTCAATCTTGGAGTCCTTATAACTTAATTAAATTTTATCATGCGTTGCAAAGAATATAAGTTACCTTGGTGAGACCAAACCTTGAGAAACAAAGGTTAAGGCTTATGGCTTATGGTTTACGGCTTATCCCAACAAAGGATTTACGTTTATTGTTTAGAGTTTAAGGCTTATGGTTTAGGGATTAGGCTTCAAGGTTTGGGGACCAAGCTTTTGGATTTATGGTTTAAGGTTTGGTGGTTAGAGTTAAGGTTTTATGATTTAGGATTTGGGTTTTGGTTTATGGTTGAGGATTTAGGGTTTATGATTCAGTGTTAAGGGTTAATGGTTTATGGTTTAGCATTTAGGGTTTTGGGTTTAGTGTTTAGAATGTTGGGGTTTACGGTTTAACATTTACAACTCGGGTTTCATGTTTTAGGGTATTAGGGTTTTAGAGTCACGATTTTGAAAAAGTCACGATTTAAATAAAGATTTCAAAATAGTTAAGATTTAGAAAAAAGTCATGATTTTAAAAATTTCTATATTTTCAAAGATTTTGGAAGTGATAAAGTCTGAATTTAAAATTTTCAAATTTTTTTGAAAAGCCTTCCGATTTTTTAAAATTCATAATTTTTGAAAAAGCACGATTTTTTAAAATGTGGGAATTTTGAAAAGTAAAGATTTCGAAAATGTTAGCCATTTAAAAAAAAAAATCAAAATAGTTGGGATTTAAAATCTCTTGATTTTGCAATTCCCGACTTATTTAAAAATTGCACCTTTTTTCAAAATCTTGTTTTTTTTTTAAATCCCAACATTCTCAAAATTCATTGCTTATTAAAAATCACGACTTTTTTGAAATCCTAATTTTTGTTCGAAATCCAAACCTTTTATAATCCTTAATTTTTTGAAAATCTCAACTTTTTCAAAAACCATTAAATTTTTGAAATTTAAACTTTTTAGGAATTATGAGATTCTATCTTTTTCTAATATTGCAATTTTTTAAAATTCACAACTTTTTGGAAAATAATAAACTTTTCAAAATCCAAAATTTCGGAAAATCAAAATTATTCAAACTCCGACTTTTTTAAAAACTACTGATATTTTAAAAAGTTATGATTATTTAAACATGGTTTAATAAAACGGACTCAAATGGACACCCACACATATAAGTTATGACATTTTAAAGTTTCGCTAATTTTGGCGCATCACTACATTATTTAAATCTTGACTCTTTCGAGATTATAAATTTTTCAAAAATCCTATTTGTTGTCCTATTTTTGCACATGGAAAGAAATGGAGGAGGTTTCAGTCATGTGAGCTCACATCCGATTTCAAAGATCAAGTGCAGTTGAGCTTGAAAATGGAAAAGCAATGGTGGCAAGGGAAGGATGAAAAGATTAGAGCTAAACAGGGGGAAAATGGAGTAACTATTGAGGTTTTTCGTACCTTCGCATTTTTGGTGTTTCAAGAAAAATAGGGAAAAAGAGTCAAAAATATAAAATTCGAAGTCTAAAAGTTTGAAATTTTGGACTTTCAGGTTTCAGAAATACCGAAGCAAAAAACCACACCAAAAAGTATGAAATTCGGAAGTCTAAAATTCCAAATTTTGGACTTTCAGGGTTTTGGGTTTCAAACTTTCTAACGCTCCAAAAGTTTGAATTTTTGGTTTTCGGAGGTTGTATGTATTTTAGACTTTCAGAACTCCCAACTTGTCATTTTAACAAAATGCACTTCGACCTTACATGAAGGTGTGGGTTTTAGTGAGAGACCCCATCATTTTACATGAATTGAATTCAATGCATCCTAGGGTGGTTGGAGTAGGATTTCAAATTCTTCTCATCTCCTTCTCTCATTCTGCCTATAAATTGTAAGAAGGGGCATTTTGATAGAGGTTGAACATTATTTGGCTTTGCCCCTCACTTCTTCTCTTTGGCAAGTGAATTTGTGGAGTTCAAACCTCCCCATTCAAACTGTAATGCAAGTTTGTGCCTCTTGGCCATTGTAGTGTATTGTATCAACTTTTGGAGAAAATAATGCATGTCTGTGGATGATTTTCAACCCTCTCTGTATTCATTGTCTCCATCTGATCTCTCATTGCATTTTGGTTATCTGTGTTAGTGGTTGTATTACATGTTTTATGGTTTGTGTTTAATGGCAAAGCAGGTGTTCAACATTCCTTTGGTGCATCACCTTGTTAGTTTTAGGATTTATTTTTATGCATCTTCTTAACCCTGTCTCCTTGGCAAGTTAGAGTAGGTTTCAAAGTAGATCCTCTACAATATGAATGTATGCACCTGAATAGAGGGATAGAACGGCCTTCATCCGGAGAGTTTTCCCAATCGAAAGGTCCCATACTTTGGGAAAAGCTAAATGCTATGTGCAATCACACTGATAGTTTTAACCCATTGAGTTGCATACATTCAAGGGTGTTGTGATTACGCATCAACACCAACTTTTTCAAAAAAATGTGATGTTTTCGAAAATCAAAACTTTTTTAAAATTCTTGAATTTTCTAAAATCTCAACTTTATCAAAAATGTAAACTTTTTTGAAAATCCTTGCATATTAAAAAAATGATATTTTTTAAAAATCGTCTATATTAAAAATTGAGACTTTTTCAAATATCCTGACTTATTCAAAAATTTAACTTTTTCAAAATTCTTGACGTTTTAAAAATATCAACATTTTCCAAAATCTTGACATTTTTGAAAATCCTGACTTTTCAAAAATCTTTACTCTTCAAAAATCATCACTTTTATAAAATCAAGACTTTTTGGAAAATCTCAATTTTTTTTAAAACCCTGTCTCTTCAAAAACTAACTTTTTTGGAAATGTCGTGTTTTTGAAAAATCTTGACTTTTTTCAAAAATCTAGATTCTTCAAAAATCTTGACTCTTCAAAAAGATACGAAGAGCCCAAATCTTTCAAAAATCCCAACTTTTATAAAATCTTGACTATTTCGAAATATATATTTTTCGAAAACCTCAACTTGTTTGAAAATTTGAACATTTTCAAAGTCCCAACGTTTTTTAAATCTTGATGTTTTCAGACAAATAAACTTTGTATAAAATTGCAACTTTTTCAAAACTCGTGATGTTTTTGTAAATCTCAAGTTTTTGAAAATCCTGACTTTTTCAAAAATCTTGACTTCTTGAAAATCCCAAGTTTTTCAAAATACAAACTTTTTCCAAATCTAACTATTTTAAGGTTTTTAAGTTGAGGGTTTGATGATTTATTAGATCCATTTGCACATCCGTGCGAGTTGAAAAGAAAATCTTAAAAAAACCATTTCGTGTTTTTTATGTTTTTTGTGTTCGGTAATGGTTTTTTTCTTTGGCTTTGTAGAGTTTCTATGTGTCGAGAATTTGAATATTTATAGATCCATTTAGACATCCGTGTCGAGGTAGCAAAAAAATTTGAAAAAAACCATTTCTAGGTTTTTTTGTGTTTTTTGCGTTCGGTAATGCTTTTTTTTCTTTGTTTTTGTAAAGTTCTTGTGTGTCAAGGATTTGAAGATTTATATATCCATTTAGACATCTCGTGTCGTTGTGTGTCGAGGATTTGAATATTTATATATCCATTTAGACATCGATCCCGAGGTGATAAAAAAATCAAAAAAACAATTTATGGTTTTTTATGTTCGATAATGTGAAAGAAAATGAGGCTGAGATGATGCAAGTACAACTGCCACAAGAAAAAGAGGACAAAATGGAAGATGTTAAATCTGAATATGAAGACTATGAAGTTCAATTACCATTTCGTGAAGCATGGGAGAACTATTTAGAAGAAGAGGAAATAATAAAAAAGCAAGAAATGGATGCCAAAGATGAAATATGGAGGACATATCAGACTTTGCAAGATAAGAAAGTAATTGCAAAAAGGCATGGAAGACACTTCTAGTAAAGTAAAGAAGCAACATTAATGCACTAAGAGCAAATATCAAATTCATCTTTTATTCGAAAAGAAAGAAAATGAGGCCGAGATGATGCAAGTACTATAACCGCCACAATAAAAGAGGACAAAATGGAAGATGTTAAATCTGAATATGAAGACTATGATGTTCAATTGCCATTTTGAAGCATGGGAGTTAGAAGAAGAGGAAATGAGAAATGGATGCCAAAGATGAAATATGGGGACTTTAGCAAGATAAGAAAGTAACACAAAAGGCATGGAAGACACTTCTAGTAAAGTAAAGAAGCAACATTAATGCACTAAGAGCAAATATCAAACTCATCATTTAAAAGAAAATGTATTATGGTTAATGAGCCTATATGGGTTACAATATAAACACATGGAATGCAAGTGAAGAATAAAGTAAATGATGAAGAAGTCAAGTTTGGAATCTAAAAGAAAGAATAGGTTATTTAGACAACGATAAAGTTATGATAAAGAGAGAAGAAGTTATGACAAAAGAAAGAGCATAAAAGAAAGAGTTTTTCATGGAGAAACAGCAAAAATAGGCAAATGACATACTAGAGCAGCTTCAAGCAATGATAAAAGTCGTGATGGGAATGGAACGTCTAGAGGTTTGAGTGGAGATTAAAGAAGAAGGTGAAGTGGCCTATTAGGCTACTCATAAAGAAGAGTCAAAGACAAAAGATGAAGACTCTAGAGAGAGAATTAGTGGAGGAAGATGTGAAGATATGTGAAGAGAAGAATGAGAAAAGAGAAAGCTAAGGAATAAAGATGAAGCAAAGATTCATGTGGGCCTTATGCGCTTTATTTTTATCATCTATGTATTTGAATGTGCATTTGCAGGTATGAAGACTAGTAAGATAAAGATAAAGCAGAAGACTTCAAAATGGATGAGAATAAGGCCAAAAGAAGCCCAATTGAAAGAAGATGAGGCTGAGATGCTTTCCATAATTTAAAATTGCTCATATGCAATTAAAAATAAAAGGTGACAAGTTTAATGTGAATTGTTTACGGAAAATATTTTATTCCTAGACATAAAGATGAAATTCAAAAAGGAAAGGAACAATGTAAAATAAAATGCAAGTCTACAAATCAAGTTGTGGGACCAGGAAGGCTATGAAACATAAAAGAACAATGAAGGTTGGAAAAAAAAGACAAACAAGGCAAAGACTTGGCTGAAAATAAGAATATCCAAACAAAGTTTTGAAGGCTTCTTTTCACCACCTTGGATGTATGATGCAAGAGCATCACTAAACACCTTCATTGAAGTTAAAAAGGTCAAATTAGGTGTCGGGAATCTAAATGAAGTTAGTGAGGTGATTTAGAGTTTTTCATTTCAAAACGGGATCTTTACCTCCAAAACATGTAATTCAAGTTTTAAACTTGTAAAGGTTGATGCTAAGCTTGGTAGTGGGTGGTTAAGCCTTCAATAGGTGTTGCTACAAGTGTTAAAAGGAGTTGTTAGAAGTTGTAAGGTCTTGAATGGTTTTATTTGTGTCATAATGTGTGTGTATATCTTTATAAGTAAATTAATGAGATAATGATTAGTAAAGCTATTTAGCTAGAATGGGGTACATGGGTCGAGGAGAGTTAGAAAGGGCTAGAAAAAACCATGAAGATGAATCATTAAAACAAAGAGAATTCGAATTTAAGAGTTAGTAAACTCAAAAATGAGGAAGATGGAGGAGAGGGGAGATCCTCGTTGAGAGAGGAGGTTTGTAATAGAGATATGAATATTTTGTAGAGGATTCTTTGTTTTGGTTTTGAGAAAATGGTTGTTTCACAATTTGTTAATTTAAACATGACTCTGATTTGGTGATACTGTGCACAAATTTATCTTAGAAATTGCATTATATTTATAATCTATTTTGATAGTAAGTGGTTTTCATGGCCAAACAAGACTAAGATGACCTTGGGTAGGTAGTATGTGAATTATTCCTTGTCCAATTTGCATGAGATGTGATCATAAGAGTTGGAGTTTTAAAATGTCTTGATAATTGTGGGATTGATTCCTCTGTCCTCAGATAAGAATGCCAAAATTTGACAATAAGAACTTCTATCATAATTGTGATAGTGTTGATAAGGAATTTGCACTTTAGTTGTAATATTTTCTGTGTGAGATAAAGAATGTCTGTGAAATGTGTGGAGATTCCATTTAGATTCATCTTAAATGGGTACGAATGCTTGGGATGATTGAATCCTCTTCATCAAGCTGCAAAGGTAGGATTGTACAAGGGATGTATGTAAAACTTTAAAAATCCTCTGATTAGTTTCTTGGAAATGGGAGACAGAAATCATAGTATGAAGGTGACTCAAACAAGGAAAGTTATGAAATATGCAATAATCACGTAGTAAAGCTATTTAGCTAAGGTGGGCTAAATGATTCAGAAGAGTGTTAGTTAGGCATGGAAAAACCATGGAGATGAATGAGAAAAAGAAAGAGAATTTGAATTTAAGAGTTAGTTACCTCAAAAATGAGGAGTTACGTTATGAAAGAGAGGAGATCCTCGTGGAGAGAGGAGGTTTGTAATAGAGATATGAATATTTTCTAGAGGATTCTTTGTTTTGATTTTGAGAAATAATTGTTTCATAGTTGACAATGGAAGCATGAGCACATATTTGTCTCGGGGTTCCTATGGGTCGAGGGTTTTAAGATTTATCGATCCATTTGAACATCCGTGCCAGTGTGGCAGAAAATTTAAGAAAACTATTTATCAGCTTTTCTCAATTTTTCCATTCAGTAATGGGTTTTTAACTTAAGCTTTGCAGAGTTCCTTTGTGTCAAGGATTTGAAAATTTATAGATCCATTTAATCATGTGTGCTGGGGTTGTAAAAAATCTATAAAAAAAAGAACTATTTATTAGTTTTCTTTGAGATGAAAATGATAGAGCGTTAGAAGCAAAAGGTCTTATAATTTTTAAGGAGTAAGATAGAAGAATCATCTTCAAATCTGCCTAATGTAAAGGAAAAGAAGGGGAAAAGAAAGTTACAACTAAGAAAGAACAAATTTCTTAGGAAAAGAAGGAGATACAAGTTTTAAGTATCTTGAGGAGATGAAGAATGATAGAGAGCAAGCAAAAATGCAAGGAAATACATAAATTGGCAAAGAACAAGATGACTACATGAAGGAAATGTACTACAAATGGATGAAAGAAGTGATAGAAGGTGAAGAACTATCTATATTTGTATTTGATATGTTTGTATGTACAAGTATGAGAGCACATACAAGGCATGAAGGCAATAGAGAAAAAGATGAAATTCAAAAAACAATGAGCAATATATTTCATAATGCAAGACTACAAAACAAGTTGTGGGACATAGGAGGATATGAAACATACAAGAAGAATGAATATGGATAGAGAAACAAACAAAGGAACATTGCCCCACCTTAAAATAAAAATATCCAAACAAAGTTTTTGAAGGCTTCTTTTCACCACCTTGGGTGTATGATGTAGGATCATCAATAAACACCTTCAATGAAAGCACATTTTTCATGGTCATGAAGTTAAAAATGTTAAATTAGATGTAAGAATCCATGAATGGTTTTATTTGAGTCATAATGTGTGTGTAAGTGTCTTTATGAGATAATGAGAGTTATGAAATATGCAATAATGATGTAGTAAAGCTATTTAGCTAAGGTGGGTATATGAGTCAGAGGAGAGTTAGTTAGGGCTGGAAAAAACCATGAAGATGAATGAGTAAAAGAAAGAGAATTGAATTTAAGAGTTAGTTACCTCAAAAATGAGGAAGAGGGATGAAGAGAGGGGAGATCCTCGTGGAGAGAGGAGGTTTGTAATAGAGATATGAATATTTTGTAGAGGATTCTATGTTTTGGTTTTGAGAAATGATTGTTTCACAGTTGTTAATGGAAGTATGACTCTAATTTGGTGATAATGTGCAAAAATTTATCTCAGAAATTGCATTATATTTATACTGTTTTGATAGTAAGTGGTTGTCATGGCCAGACAAGACTAAGATGCCCTTGGGTAGGTAATATGTGAATTATTCCCTATCCAATTTGCATGAGATGTGATCATAAGAGTTAGAGTTTGAATATGTCTTGATAACTGTGGGATTGATTCCTCTGTCCTCATATAAGAACTCCAAAATTTGACTATAAGAACTAATATCATAACTATGATGGTGTTGATAAGGAACTGTACACTTTAGTTGTAATATTTTGTGTGTGAGATAAAGAATGTGCATGAAATGTATGGAGAGTCCATTTAGATTCATCTTAAAGGGGTATGAATGCTTGGGATGATTGAATCCTCTATTTCAAGGTGCTCAGGTATGACAAGGGATGTATGCAAAACTGTGAAAATCCTCTTATTGGCTTCTTGGAAATGGGAGACAAAAATCATAGTATGAAGGTGACTCAAACAAGGAAAATGAAAATGCAATAATAATTGGTAAAGTTATTTAGATAAATTTGGGCTAAATTCTTACAGTAAGAAAATAGGGATGGAAAATCCATGAAAAGATGAATGAGAAAAAGAAAGAGAAATGTAATTTAAGAGTTAGTTACCTCTTGTTGAGTGTTTAAATGAATTGCTTAATGATTAAGATAAGGAGATCCTTCCTTGAGGTTAGTTTCATCATCCAATCATAAAGATTCCTTCAAACAAGTGTGATCTTATGAAAACATTGGAGGGTTTTCATCCTCTCGACTATTGGCTTCTCGGAAATGGGAACATAAATATTGAATATTTAAAGGTGACTCAATAAAGTAAAAATGTTTAAAATGACTAACAAGAGACCTAACATTTGGGAGGTTTAAAGAATTTTCAAGAATCTTACTTAGAATGAAAACCTCTCTCGAGGTTAGGACAGAAAACTTTGTTTACCCTTTCTGAGCAATGTACTTGTGAGGTTGAAGGTTCTTGTTGAGTGTTTTGCACCAAATAATGATATTTATAAATTGAAATTCCTATAGAAGACACAAAGGAAACTTTCATCAAATGAAATCATAAAGAATCCTTCAAAAATTGTGATCTTATCAAGATCATATTGAGGGTTTGTAATCTTAGTGCCATTTGCAAAGGAAGTACTATGTGGAAGACACCAAAATAGATGAGAATAATTTTTCAAAAAACCAAGTAATAGGTGAAGATGATTGAGATGATTAGGAACCCACAAGAAAAAAAGAGGACAAAATGGAAGATGTTAAATCTGAATATGAAAGGTTTATGAATTTCAATTAGCATTGGAGAAGATGGGAGAAGAGTTTTAAGAGAGGAAATAATCAATAAGTAAATGGAAGGCTAAATGATCTGAATTTATAGAATCTTCTAGATGTCCCTAAATCACTAAGAGCATGATTGAAGCAAGAATTCATTGTCTTAAGAGTATAATAGGTAGTTTTGTGAAAAGGAGAACATCCTTGTAATTTGGGGTTGTTTTATAGTATTTTAGTAATCATTATAGTAGTGATTTAAGTGAGGGAACAGGGAAAATTGATGAGAAGGATTTGAAAAGGTTAAACAAGCTAGTTTTCCTTATTATTGTAAGGTCTAGTGAAGAGGAGGTGAAAGGAAAATCAGGGTGAGTAGAGCTAGGTAAATGATGAGAGATGGATGTACTAATTCATAGTGGGAATGAGGTTTTGAGAAGCATATTAGGAAATAAAAACCAAGTGAGAGGATTCTTTCAAAGTTAGTAACTCAGATTTTCTAGTCTAGACTCTTAGAGGTTTGGAAAAAGAATACTCAAGACAAAATTGAGATTATTACTAATAGAACCTTATTGAACCTGTTGATTGGAGTGAATCGGTGTTGAGGGTGCACCATTTGTGGTATTAGAGTGTGGCTTTTGAATTTTTATGAATTCATATCTTGTGCTAATGATTGAGATGGTCAATTTAGGAGTGAAGGAAACAAATTGTGAAAGAAAAGGTAAAAAGAAAGTTGTTGAAGGTGATTTTTATATACTTTTAGATACTGATATAATGTCTCAGAGGTGTGTATTTATAGTGATTGATATTTGAAGAAGAATTCTTCTTATTTTGAGCCTTGAAGAATGAATTTTTCTAGAACTTGCATTGAATATGCTAAGTTAAGAAGGTTGGACTTTGAAGTTTGAAACTTTCATGGTATTTTAAGTTCTTTGATGAAAGAATTTTTTCGAATATTGTTAAGTAGACACTTTTCATGGAATTCCAAGCAATATTTGATTGTGTTGAAGTGGGATACAAAGCTAAACGAGCAAGTTGCCTTAAAGACTATGTTGAAAGAGAACTAGATGAAGACTAATGGTTCAAGGTGAACAATATTAAAGAGAAGGTTATATGGAGAGATTGAAGAGAGATAAGGGCAAAAAGTCCAAGATGTTGAAAGAAGGAAGAAGTTATGACAAAGAGATAAACACTACATTGAAAATGAAAAGCGAAGAGAAATTTTCCTGGAGAAAGAGATAAAAGAGGCAAATGACATATTAGAGCAACTTTAAGCAATGATAAAAGGTCATGCGAATGGAAGGTCAAGAGGTTTGATTGGAGAAGGAAGAAGTTATGACAAAGAGAGAAGAAGCATAAAAGAAAGAGAGTTTTCATGGAGAGAAAAGAGACAAAAATAGGCAAATGACATATTAGAGAGGTTTGAAGCAATCATAAAAGTCATGTAATGGTAATGGAAGGTCAGAGGTTTGATTGGAGATTAAACAAGAAGGTGAAGTGGTCTATTAGGCTACTCATAAAAAAAGTCGAAGACAAATGATGAAGACTATAGAGAGAGAATTAGTGGAGGAAGATGTGAAGATATGTGAAGAGAAGAATGAGAAAAGAGAAAGAAAAGGAATGAAAATGAAGCAAACATTCATGTGGGCCTTATGCGCTCTATTTTTATGATCTTTGTATTTGAATGGGTATTTGCAGGTATGAAGACTAGTATGATAAAGATAAAGAAGAAGACTTCAAAATGGATGAGAATAAGGCCAAAAGAAGCCCAAGTGAAAGAAGATGAGGCTGAGATGCTTTCCATAATTTAAAATTGCTCATATGCAATTAAAAATAAAAGGTGATGACTTTTGCGTGAATTTTTACTAATTTTGAAAACATTATATTATGGAGATAAAGATGAAATTCAAAAAGAAAGGAACAATGTAAAATAAAATGCAAGACTACAAACAAGTTGTGGGAACCAGGAGGCTATGAAACATACAAGAACAATGAAGATGGAAAGAGAAAAGACAAACAAGGCAAAGACTTGGCTGAAAATAAGAATATCCAAACAAAGTTTGTGAAGGCTTCTTTTCACCACCTTGGGTGTATGATGCAGAGCATCACTAAACACCTTCATTGAAAGCATATTTTTCATGGTCATAAAGTTAAAAAGGTCAAATTAGGTGTGGGGAATCCAAAAGGAGTGAGTCTAGGTGGTTTAGAGTTCTTCATTTCAAAAAGGGAACTTTCCCTCCAAAACATGTAATTCAAATTTTAAACTTGTAAATGTTGATGCTAAGCTTGGTAGTGGGTTGGTTGTTAAGCCTTCACTAGGTATTGCTACAAGTGGTAAGGAATTGTTAGAAGTTGTATGGTCTTGAATGGTTTTATTTGTGTCATAATGTGTGTGTAAGTGGCTTTATGAGATAATGTAGTAAAGCTATTTAGCTAGAATGGGGTACATGAGTCAAAGGAGAGTTAGTAAGGGCTGGAAAAAACCATGAAGATGAATTAGTAAAAGAAAGAGAATTCGAATTTAAGAGTTAGTTACCTCAAAAATGAGGAAGAAGGATGAAGAGAGGGGAGATCCTCATGGAGAAAGGAGGTTTGTAATAGAGATATGAATATTTTTGAGAGGATTCTCTGTTTTGGTTTTGAGAAAATGGTTGTTTCACAATTGTTAATTTAAACATGACTCGATTTCGTGATATGTAAACAAATTTATCTCAAGAAATTGCATTCTATTTATACTCTAGATATAGTAAGTGGGTTTCATGGCCAGACAAGACTAAAATGGCCTTGGGTAGGTAATATGTGAATTATTCCCTGTCCAATTTGCATGAGATGTGATAAATAAGAGTTAATTACCATATGTCGTGAAGCATGGGGATTGATTTCTTGAAGAAAGGAAAGCATCAAAAAGCAAGAAATGGATGCTAAAGATGATATATGGAGGACGTTTAAGAATTTTCATGGAATTCGAAGCATATTTGAATCTAATAAGTGTTGAAGTGGTGAATGATTGGTAGGATAAGAAGCTAAAGGAGCAAGTTGCCTAAAATACTAGGGTGAAAAAGACCTAGGTGAAGACTAATGGTTCAAGGTGAACAAGATTAAAGAGAAGGTTATATGGAGAGATTGAAGAGAGATAAGGGCAAAATTCCAAGATGTTGAAAGAAGGAAGAAGTTATGACAAAGAGAAAAGAAGCATAAAAGAAAGATTTTCATGGAGAAAGAGCAAAAATAGGCAAATGACATATTAGAGAGGTTTGAAGCAATCATAAAAGTCGTAATGGTAATGGAAGGTCAGAGGTTTGATTGGAGATTAAACAAGAAGGTGAAGTGGTCTATTAGGCTTCTCATAAAGAAGAGTCAAAGACAAATGATGAAGACTCTAGAGAGAGAATTAGTGGAGGAAGATGTGAAGATATGTGAAGAGAAGAATGAGAAAACAGAAAGGAAAGGAATGAAGATGAAGTAGAGAGTCATGTGGGCCTTATCCGCTCTAACTTTATTATCTATGTATTTGAATGGGTATTTGTAGGTATGAAGACTAGTATGATAAAGATAAAGCGAAAGACTTCAAAATAGAAGAGAATAAGGCCAAAAGAAGCCCAAGTGAAACAAGATGAGGCTGAGATGCTTTCCATAATTTAAAATTGTTCATATGCAATTAAAAATAAAAGGTGACGAGTTTTGAGTCAATTGTTTACGGCAAACATTTTATTACTGGAGATAAAGATGAAATTCAAAAGAAAAGGAACAATGTAAAATAAAATGCAAGACTACAAAACAAGTTGTGGGACCCAGGAAGCTATGAAACATACAAGAACAATGAAGATGGAAAGAGAAAAGAAAAACAAGCCAAAGACTTGGCTGAAAATAAGAATATCCAAACAAAGTTTTTGAAGGCTTCTTTTCACCACCTTGGATGTATGATGCAAGAGCATCACTAAACACCTTCATTGAAGTTAAAAAGTTCAAATTAGGTGTCAGGAATCTAAAACAAGTTAATCTAGGTGGTTTAGGGTTCTTCATTTCAAAAAGTGATCTTTCCCTCCAAAACATGTAATTCAAATTTTAAACTTGTAAATGTTGATTCTAAGTAGTGGGTTGGTTGTTAAGCTTGTATTTGGGGTTATTTTAAAGTATTATGGTTATCATTAAAGTTGTGATTTGTTGGGAACATTCAAAGGTATTGCTACAAGTGGTAAGGAATTGTTAGAAGTTGTATGGTCTTGAACGGTTTTATTTGTGTCATAATGTGTGTGTATGGCTTTATGAGATAATGTAGTAAAAAAAGCTATTTAGCTACAATGATAAGGTATATGAGTGAAGAGGAGAATTAGTAAAGGCTGGAAAAAACCATGAAGATGAATCAAGAAAAGAAAGAGAATTCGAATTTAAAAGTTAGTTACCTGAAAAATTGAGGAAGGAGGATGAGAGAGGGAGATTCTCGTGGAGCGAGGTTTGTAATAGAGACATGAATATTTTGTAGAGGATTCTTTGTTATAGTAAGTGGTTGTCATGGCAAAACAAGACTAAAATGGCCTTGGGTAGGTAATATGTGAATTATTCCATATCCAATTTGCATGAGATATGATCATAAGAGTTAAGAGTTTAAATATGTCTTGATAATGTGGGAATTATTCCTCTATCCTCATATAATAACTCCAAAATTTTACAATAAGAACTTCTATCATAATTGAGATAGTGTTGATAAGGAACTTTGGACTTTAGTTCTAATCTTTTTGTGTGTAGATAAAAAATGTCTCGTGAAATGTGTGGAGATTCCATTTAGATTCATTTTAAAAGTGCTGAATTCTTGGGATGATGAATCCTCCTTAACAAGGTGCTTATGTAGGTTCATACAAGGAATGCATGCAAAACTTTGAAAATCCCGGGATTGGCTTCTTGGAAATGGGAGACAAATCATTTGTATGAAGTTGACTCAAACAAGGAAAGTTATGAAATATGCAATAATCATGTGGTAATAAGTTTTAGCTGAAGGTGGGCTAAATGAGTCGGAGCAAGTTGTTAGTTAGGGATGAAAAATCCATGAAGATGAATGAGAAAAAGAAAGAGAATTTGAATTGAGAAGGTTATATAGAGAGATTAAATAGAGATAAGATGAAAAGAGTCCAAGATTTTTAAAGAAGGAAAGGAGTTATGTAAAAGAAAAAAGAATACAAAATAAAGAGAGTTGTTTTTTTGGTTTTGAGAAAAAAGACGCAAATGATAGACTAGAGAGGCTTGAGCACATAATCTGAGAAAATTTCATGATTGGAATGTGAAGATCAGAGTAACTTGTTTCAGTGGAAACAAGACAAAGAAGCCTTGTTAGCTAGTATTTGAACTATTCCAGGTCCAACTCATGAAGATGTCAATTATACTTTGTTTTGATCCTAAGATCGAATGAAGATGAAGGAGAGATTCATGTGGGCCTTATGGGCTCTATTTTTATTATCTAACTATGTATTTGAATGGGTATTTGCAGGTATGAAGACTAGTATGATGGAGATGAAGAAGAAGACTTCAAAATGGATGAGAATAAGGTCAAAAGAAGCCCAAGTGAAAGAAGATGAGGCTGAGATGATGCAAGTACAGTTGCTACAAGAAAAAGAGGACAAAATGGAAGATGTTAAATCTGAATATGAAGACTATGAAGTCCAATTACCATTTCGTGAAGCATGGGAGAACTATTTGGAAGAAGAGGAAAGAATCAAAAAGCAAGAAATGGATGCTAAAGATGAAATATGGAGGAATATCAGACTTTGTAGGATAAGAAAGTAAATGAAAAAGGTATGGAAGAAACTTCTAGTAAAGTCAAGAAGAAACAAGAATGCACTAAGAGCAAATATCAAATTCATCATTCAAAAGAAGTTATGAATCATGGTTACATAGCCTATACTATTTTTATTATCTATGTATTTGAATGGGTATTTGCAGGTATGAAGACTAGTATGATAAAGATAAAGCAGAAGACTTCAAAATGGATGAGAATAAGGCCAAAAGAAGCCCAATTGAAAGAAGATGCGGCTGAGATGCTTTCCATAATTTAAAATTGCCCATATGCAATTAAAAATAAAAGGTGAGGAGTTTAACGTAAATTGTTTAAAAAAGGAACAATGTAAAATAAAATGCAAGACTACAAATCAAGTGTGGGACCCAAGAGGCTATGAAACATACAAGAACAATGAAGGTGGAAAGAGAATAGACAAACAAGCCAAGACTTTGCTGAAAATAAGAATATCCAAACAAAGT
>CM031237.1:496857308-496932841 GCA_018340775.1 Taxus wallichiana var. yunnanensis | reverse complement strand
TTAAAATTATGAAATTCTATCTTTCTTCTAAAATCTTGACTTTTTTTTGAAAATTTTGATATTTTAAAAAGTTGATATTTTTGAAACAAGTGGTTAAAAAGAAATAGATTCAAATGGACACCAAGAGCACAAGTTATGACCTTTTCAAGTTCTTGCTAATTTTAGCGCATCACTATATTTTTGAAATCTTAACGCTTTTTTAGATTATCACTTAGACAAAAATCTCAAGTTTTTCAAAACTCATAACTATTTTAAAAATTGCAACATTATTGAAAATCGAACTTTTCAGAAATCCCAACCCTTTAAAAATTCTTAAATTTTCTAAAATCTCAACTTGATAAAAATGCCGACTTTTTTGAAAACCTTTACTTTTGAAAAAATATATTTTTTCAAAATCAAAAATATTACAAATCAAGAATTTTTGAATATCCTGATTTATTAGAAAATCCATAATTTTCAAAAATCTTGACTTTTTTATAAATGCCAACTTTTAAAAAAATCTTATTTTTTCAAAATGTTCACTTTTACAAAATCTCAAAATTTTTAAAATCCCATCTTTCAAAAATCCTAACTTTTTGTAAAAGTCAAGTTTTTCAAAAATCTTGACTTTGTGAAAATCCACTCTTCAAAAATCCCGACTTTTGCAAAAGGGTTTAGGGCTCAGGGATTTAGTGTTTAATGTTTAGGTTTTTGGGCTGAATATTGTGGGTTTTGGGTTTAGTGTTTAGGGTTTAGGTTAAGGGTTAAGCATTTTAGGTTCAAATATTTTGAAAGTCACGATTTTATAAAAAGATGGAATTTTTAAAAACTAAAAGATTTTGAAAATATTAGGATTTAAAAAAATTTAGAATAGACAAAATAGTTGGGATACAAAAATCTCTTCAGCTTTGTAATTCCCAACTTAATTTAATATTCAAGACCTTTTTCAAAATCTTGTCTTTTTTGAAATTCATAACTTTCTCAAAATTCATGGCTTTTTTGAAATCATGACTTTTGAAATCCCAATTTTTTTCAAAATCCCAACCTTTCATAGTCGTGACTTTTTTTTAAAATCCTGACCTACTCAAAATTCCTACTTTTTCAAAACTTTGACATGTTAAAAATGCACAACATTTACCAAAATCTTAACTTTTAGAAAATTTTGACTTTTCAAAGATCCATACTTTTTCCAAAATCTTCACTTTTACTGTAATCACGACTTTTCAAAAATATCAAATTTTTTAAAATCCCTTTTCAAAAATCCTAAATTTTTAAAATGTTGAGTTTTTCAAAAATCAAGACTCTTCAAAAATTTAAAATCCCAATTCTTTCAAAAACCTAACTTTTTCAAATATTCATTTTTTGAAAACCCCAACTTGTCTTAAAATCTAAACATTTTCAAAGTCCCAACATTTTTTAAATCTTTATGTTTTCAAAAATAACAACTTTGTTTAAAATTACGATTTGTCAAATGTCGACATTTTTTAAAAGCTCAAGTTTTTAAAATTGTGACGTTTTTAAAAATTGACTTTTGAAAATCCCAAGTTTTTCAAAATACCAACTTTTTTCAAATCTAACTATTTTAAGGTGTTTAGGTTGAGGGTGAGGGTTTAGGTTTTTAGGCTTGGGATTCAAGGTTTAGGTTTAGTATTTAGGGTTTAGGGATTAAGGCTCTGTGGCACAGGTTAAGGGTTAAGGGTTTAGGTTTTAAGATTTAGATTTTAGTGTTTAGAGATCAGGTTTTAGGGTTTTTGGTTTGATGTGTATGGTTGAGGGTTTTACATTTAGGTTTAGGGCTCATGTATTACAATTGAGGGTTTAGTATTTAAGATTAAGCATTAAGGGTTTTAGGTTTAAGACTCAAAATATTAGGGTTTATGAACAATTAGAGCTTAAGGTCTAGGGCATATGGGTCGAGTTTAGGGTTTAGGACTCGTTGTTCATGGTCGAGGGTCCATGGCTCAAGTTTCAAGGTTGGGATTATGAGTTTAGAGTTTAGGTCTATAGCTAAAGGTTAAGGGAGAAGTATTTTGGCTTAGAACTCACAGTTTAAGGTATACATTGAGGTTAGGCCTGCAGCTTTAGGTTCACTATGGGTTAAGTGTTTGAAGTTTAAGGCTAAGGGTTAGGGTTTTGGGTTTAGGCTTCATGGCTTTGGGATCGTGGTTTATGGTTTAAGGTTTGGGGTTTAGAGTTTAGGTTTTAAGATTTAGGATTTGGGTTTATGGTTTATCATTTATAATGTAGGATTTTGGGCTTAGTGTTTAGGATGTTGGGGTTTAGGGTTTAGCGTTTATGACTCGAGTTTTAGGTTTTAGGGGTTGTAATTTTTGAAAAAGTCAGAATATCAAAAATATCTCGGTTTTAAAATAGATAGGATTTCAAAAAAGATAAGATTTTTAAAAACTATGTATTTTCACATATTTTGAAAGTGATAAAGTCATGTATTAAAAAAGTGCACAATTTAAAAAATAAACTCGTGATTTAAAAAGCTCACGCTTGGGATTTAAATATCTCTCTTCATTTTTTAATTCTTGACTTATATGTAAATCCCAACATTTTCATAATCCTGACTTTTTTAATAAATCTCAACCTTTTCAAAACCCTAAAAAAATTTAATTTAAACTTTTTTAGAATTATGAAATTATATCTCTTTTCTAAAATCTTGACTTTTTTAAAAAAATTGATATTTTATAAAAGTTGATATTTTGAAACAAGTGGTTAAAAAGAAACGGACTCAAATGGACACCCAGAGCACAAGTTATATGACCTTTCAAGTTACTTCTAATTGTGGTGCATCACTACATTTTTCAAATCTAGACTCTTTAGAGATTATAACTTTTTCAAAATCCCAACTTTTTCAAAAGCGTAACAATTTCAAAAATCGCAACGTTGTTGAAAATCAAAACTTTTTCAGTATCCCACCTTTTAAAAATTCTTGAATTTTCTAAAATCTCAACTTTATAAAAATTGTTTACTTTTTTGAAAATCTTTACTTTTTAAAAAATTATATTTTCTTGAAAGTTGTAAATAGTAATAATCAGGACTTTCTCAAAAAAGTTTTGTTTTAAAAATCCCAACATTTTCCAAAATATTAACTTTTCTAGAAACTCGTGACTTTTCTAAAATCTCAACTTTTTCGAAAATCTTCTTTTTACAAAATCACGACTTTTGAAAATCCCAAATTTTAAAAATCCCATCTTCAAAAATCCTAAATTTTTGCAAATGTAGTGATTTTAAAAATCTTGACTTTTTCAAAAATTAGACTCTTAAAAATGTGAAAATAACAACTTTGTTTAAAATTGCAAATCTTATGTTTTTTAACTCTTCAAATTGACTCTTCAAAAATCTTGACTTTTTTGAAAATATCAAGTTTTTTTAAATCCTAGCTTTTTCAAAATCTTTAATTTTTGAAAATCCTAAGTTTTTAAAAATACCAACTGCTTTCCAAATCTATCTATTTTAAACCTTTAGGTTGAGGGTTTAGGTTTTGGGCTCAGTTTTGAGGTTTAGGGTTTAGTGTTTAGGGTTTAAGGATTAGGCCTCAAGCCTCTGCCTGTGTGGATTAAGGTTGAGGTTCAAGGTAAGGGGGATCAAGATTTTGGATTTAAAAATTATGTTTTAGGGTTTTTGGGTTTATGGTTTAGGGTACGGATTTAGGGCTTAGGTTTTAGGGTTTAGGGTTCGAGGTTTATGGTTGAGGGTTTTACATTTAGGGTTTATGGCTCATGGTTTACTTATTGAGGGTTTAATATTTTAGGTTTATAAGTCTCAAAGTTTAGGTTTAGGGTTTAGGTCTTAGTGTTCATGGTTGAGGGTCCATGGCTCAGGGTTTGAGGTTCGAGGTTATGAGTTTAGGGTTTAGGGTTTGGCTTAGGGCTCAAGGTTCAAGGGCTCAGTGTTAGGCCTTAGGATTTAGGGTTCAATATTTGGGGTTTAGTGTTTAAGGCTTAGGGTTAAAGGTTTAGGGTTTATTGTGAAAGGTTTAGGGTTTATGATTCATGGCTATGGACCAGTGGTTTAAGGTTTATGGGTTAAGGTTTGGGGTTTAGAGTTTAGGTTTTACGATCTCAAGGATTTGGGTTTATGGTTTATAGTTGAGGGTTCAGTTTTAGGATACGTGTTAAGGGTTTTGGGATTAGTGTTTTGTATGTTGGGGTTTAGGGTTTAAATGTCATGAATTAGGTTTCATGTTTTAGGGTTTATTCAAACTTTTTAAGAATTATTAAATTCTATATTTTTCTAAAATTATAAATTCTATAAAATAAAACTTACAGACTGATGTCAACAACAATCTCCTACTCCGATACTATGAAAGGAATGATAACTAGACCATACTAAGCCAAGAACACATATGCTACACCCATTAAAATCCTTAGCCCTTAGTCATATGGTATGGTCATATGAGGGCTTAAAACTTGTGATTCTTACTAGTATGTGCTTAACTTCAGCCCCCTTTAATGTTATTTGTGTGGTGAAGGCACCTAAAATAAATGAAAGAGCAAAATATTAAAAAGCTTGTAACTTTTGATCCAGAACTCGGTTTTGAGTGCCATTTTTTTGTCCTATTTCCGTTAGATTTATTTATTTAAAGACTTGCACTATAACTATAAAGTACAAAATATAAAGGAGTGTTGTAATCAATTGTGGACACAATTTTAGCTGATCCCAACGTCCTAAATTTTTGGGAATGTTTTTTTATTATTGGCAAATAGTTTTTTGAAAGGGACTATACCCTTGTACACTAAGGCTCAGAAGCCAGAATTGAAAGTTAAAGCACAAGAGAAGGATCAAAATCCCGAAAGAACAATTAAGCCCAACTGCAGAAAATAGACTACAAAGCAAAAACCAAAAATTGACAAAACAACAAAGAAAAAAACCCCGATGTAATTTTTTGGGAGTTATAGTTTGTACCTATCATGGATTTTGAGAATGATATGCTTTTCTCTGAAGTATGTGGACTTCAAGAGGATATTGTAAAATTTGTGGAAGAAAATAGATCATTTAAGAAGTGAAATTCTCTTCTACAATCACTCATTCATGAGAAGGATACAATAATACACTCCCTGCAAAACAAACTTGCTAGCCTACAACATCACCATCATATTGTGGACAACCATATCCATGCTCCTAGTCCACTTGCATTTGTTGCTCTTGTACCCATTGACATTGATCTACCAATCTTTGAGTCTGAACCTACTTTTGATGCTTCTAAACCTATGAGGCTTGTTACTGCATGCTCTTCCACATCTGTGCCTATTATAGTACCACATGTTGTGTATCCTACTTCTACTCAGATGCATGGATTTTTTAAGAAGCATACCACTGCATTTAGTTCTCGCATGCTCCATTCTATGGGTCTCACTAGAAGAGTCATTGTAGACATTCACAGGGTATTGTTTCCTCTATTCCACATGTTAAGTGGAATTCTTGTCATGACATTGGTTTTCAAGCAGATACTTCATTGGGATCACACATTGACAGAGCTCCATTTTTGTTCGCTTGACTCTTTCTGAGGATCATGAGCAACACATGAGTTCTGCACCTTCACTCAGGATTGAGAAACCTGAGATTTCAGCTATCAGACATGATCAACCTGACACACATTCTGATGTTTTTTGCATCACCATTGCATGTATTTTGTACCAAGTCATATGTGAGGCATCTTCTTCATCCATCTGTGTTGATTTGGGGTGGATATCTGATCACTCGTGGAGGTAACATAGGCATTCGTTGAGAGGAATCTACAGGCATGGCTCCTCCACCATTCGACCTCTTGCTCCACTTTCTATACCTTATGCATTGTGATGCTTCTTATTTTGAGCATTTTTCTTTAGTAGGTGTGGTGTATCTCTCTTGTTTGTTGAGAGATTTCAGATCGTATTTTGAGACTTTTGGCATATCGATGGAGATCTCTCTTGTGGGGATCTATTTTAGTGGAGCCTAAAGTTGTTAGTTTGTCACGTTGTTCGAGTAGTTCTTTTGACAACTCATACATATTTATTACATCACTCCACCCATTCAAAGCAGTATGGAGTGTGGTGTTGATCATGCTTTTTCGGGTTTCGTGTCCTTGCCTTGTTACCTTGGATTTTCTTGGATTGTGACACTCTGGACTTAGTGTCCTTACCTTGTTGGTTTGGTTATTATTCTTGGATCGTGGCACACCTATTTGTAGTAGTTTATCAAATTATGTTTGGTAATTTTTTACAATTTCGACAAAGACTCCTTTGAAAGTCTCCTTGTATGGAGCTATTTCAGTGAAACCCAGTGTCGCTTGTTTTTGAGTTATATAATCGAGTCTGTGGATTCAAACCATAGTGCACACAAAACTTCTTCAGCATTGTACGAGTTTTTGAGCCAAGCTTCTTGGGATGCCTTAGAGTGGGTTTTTCTCTTTATTTTATTTACTGGTTTTTGGCTACCTTCGCAGTGTCCCTTTTTTTCCCATATATTGTACATGAGTACCTCATTAAGCCTAGTTGCTTGGGACTCATACTGTGGACATGCCACTTCTATTTTGGCCCCGACTTCACTTGAGGGGGTGTTAGAGTAGGTATTTCCCTTAGCTCATGTTCACCTAGGTACTTTATTTACCTTTATTGTATTTATCCTCACCCACTTATGTGTGTGGATATTTCTTTTATCATATTTAGATATTAGAATATATTATCTAGTCATAGGTATAGTTCTTTCTCGATCTATGGTATTGACTAGATCCTTGATTTCTAGTTCTCTCCTAAATCTATGGTTTTGACTAGTTCTTTGATGACTAGTTATTTCCTTGATTTATGACTTGATTTATGACCTTCGGTTCTTAGATTGTTATTCCTTAACTATCTAAGTAAGGCTCATTCTCAATGGATCGCATTGAGTTCCATAATAATATATGATATTGCTTCTCATTTGTTTGCAAGGTTTATGTAAAGTTATTCGGTGAATTACTTTCATGTTATTGATTGTGGTGTTTAATTAGCATCATGTTCTTGGCTTGCTATGATTGGTTATCATTTCCTTTCAAAATCATGACTTTTATTAAAATCGACATTTCAAAACCCTCGACTTTTTAAAAATATTCACTTTTAAGAAATCACAACTTTTGGAAAATCCCAAGTTTTTTAGAATCCCGTCTTTTAAAAAATCGTAACTTTTTTGAAAATTTTGAGTTTTTTAAAAAATCTAGACTCTTCAAAAATGTGATAATCCAGACTTTTCAAAATTCTTGACTTTTTCAAAATATTCATTTTTCAAAAAGCTCAACTTGTTTCAAAAATATGAACATTTTCAAAGTCCTAACTTTTTCTAAATTTTAGATGGTTTCAAAATAACAATTTTTAAAAATTGCAACTTTTTAAAAAGTCATGACTTTTTTAAAATCTCAAGTTTTTGAAAATCCCGACTTTTTTAAAAACTTGACTTTTTGAAAATCCCAAGTTTTTTAAAATACCAACTTTTCCAAATCTAACTATTTTAAGGTTTCTAGATTGAGGGTTTAGAGCTAAGGGGATTTAGTGTTTAGGGTTTAGATTTTGGGCTCAGGATTCGGGGTTTAGGGTTTAGGGATTAGTGCTCAAGGCTCAAGGCTCAGTGGTTTAGGGTTTAGGTTCATGGTTTGGGGATCAAGGTTTAGGGTTTTTGAATTAGGTTTTAGGGATTAGGGTTTAGCGGTTAGGATTTAGGGTTAGGATTTAGGGGTCATGTTTTAGGGTTTGGGGTTCGACATTTACGGTTGAGGGTTTTGCATTTAGGGTTTAGGGATCATAGTTTACTTATTGAGGTTTAATATTTAGGATTTAACATTTAGGGTTTTAGGGTTCAAGACTTAGAATTCAGGGTTTAGGAGCAATTAGAGCTTAAGGTTTAGGGCGTAGGGGTGAAGGTTTAGGATTTAGGTCTTGGTGTTCATTGTTAAGGGTCCATGGCTTAGTGTTCAAGGTTTTGAGTTTAGGTTTAGGGATTAGGTACCTATCTAAAGGTTTAGGATTTGGCTTAGGGCTCACGGTTCAAGGTATAGGGTTTAGGATTTACGGTTGTTAGACCTAAGGCTTTAGGGTTTATGGTCAAGGCTTTAGGATTTATTGTTTAGATTTTAGACTTCATGGCTTAAGGATCAGGTTTAGGGTTTATGGTTTTATGGTTTGGGGTTTAAAATTTAGGTTTAACTATTTAGGGATTTGGATTTTTGTTTATGGTGAGGGTTTAGGGTTTAGGATTCAAGTTAAGGGTTTCTTATTATAGTTTAGGATTTAGGGTTTTCGCCTTAGTGTTTAGGATGTTGTTGGGGTTTAGGGTTTAGCATTTATGACCTGTGTGCTCTCAGCTTTTAGGGTTGGAAAAGTCATGATTTTCAAAAAGCTTTGTATTTTCAAATATTTTAAAATAATTTTAAAAGGTCACAATTTTTGAAAAACTCAGTAATTTTTAAAAAAATCGTGATTTTGAAGAAGTCATGCATTTTGAAAATGTTAGGAATTTCAAAAAATATTAGGATATTCAAAATAATCATGCGATTTAAAAATCTCTTCAGCTTTTGTAATTCGACTTATTTGAAATCCCGATTTTGTTCAAAGTCCCAACCTTTTCATAATCCTAACTTTTTTGAAAATTTAAACTTTTTCAAAACCCTTTTTTAAATTCAAACGTTATTAAAATTATGAAATTCTATCTTTTTGTAAAATTATAAATTCTTTTTAAATCTTTTTTTTTAAATTTACAAATTTTTGGAATATAATGACTATGTGAAAATCATGACATATTCAAATATCCAAAATTTATAGAAAATTTAAATGATTCAAACTCCCTGGTTTTTTTTTAAATCATGATATTTTAAAAAGTTGAGAGTTTTCAAACATGTGGTTTTAAATAAAACTAATTCAAACAAACACCTAGAGCACAAGTTATAACCTTTTAGAGTTCCAACTAATTTTGGCCCATCACTATATTCTTGAAATCTTGAATCTTTTGACATTATAACTTTTTTAAAATCCCAACATTTTTTGAAAATTTTAACTATTTCAAAATCGTGACGCTTTCAAAATCTAACTTTTTCTAAATAACAACTTTTTAAAAATTCCTAAATTTTCTAAAATCTCAACTTTATAAAAGTAGCTGACTTTTTTGAAAATCCTTACATTTTTACTGAATTATATTTTTTTGAAAATCGTAAATATTAAAAATCGGGACTTTTTCAAATATCTGGGCATTTTAAAACCCAACATTTTCCAAAATCTTGACTTTTTTAAAATCCCAACTTTTTCAAAATCTTAACTTTTATAAAATGATGAACTTTTGAAAGTCTTCATTTTTAAAAATCCCATCTTTTCAAAAAAAAATACTAAGCTTTTTAAAATGTCAAGTTTTTAAAAATCTTAATGTTTTCAAAAATGATGAGTTTTTCAAAATCTTGAATTTTTCAAAATCTAGACTCTAAAAAATCCGAACACTTCAAAAATACAAAAATCCCAACTTTTTAAAAATCTAAACTTTTTCAAAATATTCATTTTGAAATCCCCAACTTGTTTGAAAATCTGAACATTTTCAAAGTCCTAACATTTTTAAATGTTGATGTTTTCAAAAATATCAACTTTGTTTAAAATTGTATCTTTTCAGAAGTTGTGACATTTTTAAAAATATCAAGTTTTTCAAAATCCCAAGTTTTTCAAAAGATCAACTTTTTCTAAATGTAACTATTTTAATGTTTCTATGTTGAGGTTTAGGCTCTGTGGGATTTAGTCTTTAGGGTTTAGGGTTTAATGTATAGGGTTTAGGGATTAGGATCAAGGCTAGGGGTTCAGTGGTTTAGGTTTAAGATTTAGGTTGTAGGGTTTTGGGGTTTTGGCATTTAGGTTTATGGTTATGATTTAGGGCTAGGGTTTTAGGGTTTGTGGTTCAAAGTTTACGGCCTAGGGTTTTGATTTAGGGTTTAAGGATAATGGTTTACGATTGAGGGTTTAGTATTTAGGATTTGGCATTTAGGGGTTTTAGGATTTAAGACTCAAATTTAGGTTTAGATGTAATTAGAGCTTAAGGTTTAGGGTTTAGGTCTCGAGTTCTTGTTTGAGGATACATGGCTTAGAGTTCGTGGTTTAGAGTTTAGGCTTCATGGCTCGTGTGGATCGTGAGTTTATGGTTTATGGTTTAAGGTTTGGGGTTTAGAGTTTAGGTATTACGATTTAGGGATTTAGGATTCATTGTTAAGGGTTTTGTGTTTATGGTTTAGGATTTAGGATTTAGGGTTTTGGTTTTTGGGCTTAGTGTTTAGCATTTTGGGGTTTAGGATTTTAGGGTAATGATTTTGAAAAGTCACGATTTTGAAACAGTTAGGATTTCAAAAACTCAGTGATTTTAAAAAAAGTCTGTATTTTAAATTGTTTGAAAGTGATAAAGTCATGAATTTAAAAAGTTCACAATTTTTTAGAAACTCGAGATTTTTTAAATTCATAATTTTCAAAAAAGTCACGATTTTATAAAAAGTTGGAATTTTGAAAAGTAAATATTTTGAAAATGTTAAGATTTTAAAAAAGGATAATTGAAATAGTTGGGATTTAAAAATCTCTTTCGGTTTTGTAGTTCCTGACTTTTTAAAATTACACCTTTTTCAAAATCTTGTCTTTTTTGAAAATCCCAACTTTCTCAAAATTCTTGGCTTTTTCAAAATCACAACTTTTTTGAAATCCCAACCTTTTCATAATCCTAACTTTTTTGAAAATCTCAACTTTTTCAAAAACCCTAAAAATTTAAAATTCAAACTTTTTTAGAATTATGAAATTCTATCTTTTTAAAATTACAAATTATTTAAAATCCTTTTTTTTTGAAATTCACAACTTTTTGGAAAATAATGAATTTTCAAAAATCACGACATATTCAAAAATCCATAATTTGTATAAAATCTAAATTATTCAAACTCCCGACTTTTAAAAAATGGACTCAAATGAACACAGCCCAAGTTATGATCTTTTCAAGTTCCCTGCTAATTTTAGTGCGTATCAATACATTTTTGAAATCTTGACTCTTTTGGGATTATAATGTTTTTGAAAATCCCAACTTTTTTAAAATCACAACTATTTCAAAAATCGCTGACGTTTTTTAAAATTAAAACTTTTTCGAATTACCAATTTATTAAAAATTCCTAAATTTTCTAAAATCTAAACTTTATATAAAATACCGACTTTTTTTGAAAGTCGTTATTTTTTAAAAGAATTATAGTTTTCAAAAATCACAAATATTAAAAATCAAGTATTTTTCTAATATCCTAATGTTTTTAAAATACCAACTTTTTCCAAATCTCACTATTTTAAGGTTTCTATAGTGAGGGTTTAAGGTTTTGGGGATTTAGTGTTTAGGGTTTAGCTTTTTGGGCTCGTGATTCGGTGGTTTAGTGTTTAGCGTTTAGGTTTTAGTAATCGGGACTTAGTGCTCTGTGGTTCATGGTTTAGGGTTGAGATTTTAGGGTTCAATGTTTAGGTTGAGGTTTATAGGCTTCATGGATTAAGATTTAGGGTTTAAGAATTAGGTTTCGTAATTTAGGGTTTTGCGGTTTAGGGTTTAAGAATTAGGGTTTACAATTTAAGGTTTTGGGTTTTAATGTTTAGAGTTTAGGGATAGGATTTAGTGATCTGTGTTTTAGGGTTTGGGGTGAGGATTATGGTTGAGGGTTTTAGGGTTTAAGACTGGGGAATTTAGGGTTTAGGAGCAATTAGAGCTTAAGGTTTAGGGTTTATAGGCTCTAGGGCCTCAAATTTAGGTCTTTGTGTTCATGGTGGAGGGTCCATGGATCAAGAGCTTTTAGGTGCGGGGTTATTAGTTGAGGGTTTAGGGATTAGGTCTCTAGCTAAAGGTTTAAGGTTTAGGTTTCGTGCTTAGGGATCATGGTTGAAGGTATAGGTTTGGTGTTTTGGGTTTTGGATAAAGGATCAGTGTATCAAAGTTTAGGGTTTATGGTTTAAGGTTTGGGTTTTAAATTTTAGGTATTATGATTTAGGGATTTGGGTTTATGGGTTATGTAAGAGGGTTTAGGGTTTAGGGGTCATGATTTTGAAAAATGTCACGATTTGAAAAATATCATGTTTTTGAATCAATTAGGATTTCGAAGAAGTCATGATTTTCAAAGATTTTAAAAGTTATAAAGTCATGAATTTAAAAAGTTCACAATTTAAAAAAAAAAATCATTTTATTTTAAAAATTTTAATTTGAAAAAAGTTTTGATTTTATAAAAGATGGATTTTAAACAAGTAATGATTTTGAAAATGCTAGGATTTTTAAAAAAAATAGGATATTCAAAATAGTTGGGATTTAAAAATCTCTTACATTTTATAATTCTTGAATTACTTGAAAATTGCATCGTTTTTCAAAATCTTATCTTTTAGAAAATCGTGAACTTTCTGAAAATTTCTAGCTTTTTTGAAATCACGAAATTTTTGAAATCCTATTTTTTTATTGAAATCCCAACCTTTTTATAATCCGGACTTTGTTTTACAATCTCAAATTTTTCAAAAACCCTAAAATATTTGAAATTTGAACTTTTAGAATAGTGAAATTCTATCTTTATCTAAATTTATAAATTATTTAAAATCCTAAATTTTTGAAACTAACAACCTTTTGGAAAATAATAAATTTTAGAAAAATCATGACAAATTCAAAATCCGAAATTTCTAGAAAATCTAAATTATTCAAACCCACAACGTGTTTTAGAATTTTGATATTTTAAAAAACTTGACATTTTCAAAACACGTGGTTTAAAAAGAATAGACTTAAACGGACACCCAAAGCACAAGTTATGAACTTTTCAAGTTCCTACTAATTTTGGTGCATCACTACATTTTTGAAATCTTGACTCTTTTGAGATTATAAATTTTTCAAAAATTACAACTATTTCAAAAATCGTGACATTTTTGAAAATCAAAACTTTTTCAAAAATCCCAACTTTTTAAAATTTCCAAAATTTTTCTAAAATCTCAACTTTATAAAAAATGCCAATTTTTTAAAAATCTTTACATTTTTAAAAAATTATATTTTTTCAAAAATCACAAATTTTAAAAATTCAAACATTTTCAAAAATCTTGACTTTTTAAAAATCCTGACTTTTTCAAAAATCTTAACTTTTACAAAATCACAACTTTTGGGAAATCTCAAATTTTTTAAAATCATGTCTTTTCAAAAATCCTAACTTTTTCGAAAATGTTGAGTTTTTCAAAATCCCAACTCTTCAAAAATGTGAAAAGCCCAACTCTTTTGAAAATCACAACTTTTAAAAAAACTAGACTTTTTCAAAATATTCATTTTTGAAAACCCAAACTTGTTTGAAAAGATGAACATTTTCAAAGTCTTAAATTTTTTTAAATCTTGATGTTTTCAAAAATAAAAACTTCTTTTAAAATTGTAACTTTTTAAAAAGTCGTGACTTTTTTGAAAATGTGATGGTTTTTAAAATCCCATCTTTTCAAAAATCTAGAATTTTTGAAAATCCCAAGTTTTTTAAAATACCAAATTTTTCCAAATATAACTATTTTAAGGTTTCTAGATTTAGGGTTTAGGTTTTTAGGCTCGGGATTTGGGGTTTAGGGTTTAGTGTGTAGGGATTAAGGATCAGCGCTCAAGGTTCAACATTCATGGTTTAGGGTTTAGGTTTAGGGTTCGAGGATTAGGTTTTAAGGTTTAAGAATTATATTTTAGGGTTTACGGTTCAAGGTTTATAGTTGAGGATTTAGGGTATGTTGTTTACGATTGAGGGTTTAGTATTTAGGATTTAACATTTAAGACTCAAAATTTAGGGCTTAGGAGTAATTAGAGCTTAAGGTTTATGTTTTATAGGGTATAGAGATCGAGTTTAGGGTTTAGGCGTATGGGTTGGGGTTTAGGGTTTATGTCTCAATGCTCATGGCTTAGAGTTCAAGATTTAGGGTTATGAGTTTAGGGTTTATGGTTTAGGTCTATAGCTAAAGGTTTAGGGTTTAGGGTTTTGGCTTAGGGATTACGGTTCGTGGGATAGGGTTTAGAGTTAAGGCATTAGGGCTTAGGGTTTAGGGTTTAGGCTTCATGGATCAGGGATCGGGATCAGGGTTTATGGTTTAAGGTTTGGGGTTTAGAGTGTAGGTATTACGATTAAGGGATTTGGGTTTATGGTTTATGTCCGAGGGTGGGTTTATATCTAGTGTTAATGGTTTTGAACTTAGAGTTTAGGGTTTAGCATTTATGACTTAGTTTTTAGTGTTTAGGGTCTAGATTTTGAAAAATTAAGATTTCAAAAAAGTCATGATTTTCAAAAAGTCTGTATTTTCAAAGATTTTGAAAGTGATAAAGTCATGAATTTAAAAAGTTTACCATTTTTAAAAAAACTTGTTCTTTTTAAAAATTTGTAATTTTCAAAAAAGTCACGATTTTATATAAAGTTAGAATTTTCAAAACAATTAGAATATTCTCGACACATTTGAAAATTGCACCTTTTTTCAAAATCTTGTTTTTTAAAATCCCAACTTTCTCAAAATTCTCGGATTTTTAAAAATCACGACTTTTTTGAAATCCCAAATTTTCATAATCTTGACTTTTTTAAAATATCAACTTTGTAAAACAACCTAAAATATTTGAAATTCAAACTTTTTAGAATTATGAAATTCTATCTTTTCTAAAATCATAAATTATTTAAAATCCTATTTTTAAAAAAATTCACAACTTTTTCGAAAGTAATGAGTTTTTCAAATAATATGACATACTCAAAAATCTAGAATTTCCGGAAAATCTAAATTATTCAACGTCTCATTTTTTTTTAAAATTTTTATATTTTAAAAAGTTGAGATTTCTAAAACATGTGGTTTAAAAAAAAAAAGACACTGAAGCACAAGTTATGACTTTTTCAAGTTACCGTTAATTTTGAAAATCTTCACTTTTACAAAATCATGACTTTTTGGAAAATCTCAAAGTTTTAAAAATCTTGTATTTTCAAAAAAATCAAAGTCTCAACATTTTGTTAATCTTGATGTTTTGAAAATAACAACTTTATTTAAAATTGCAATTTTTCAAAAGTCGCAACTTTTTGAAAATCTTGATTTTTTAAAAATATTGAAAATTTTGAAAATCCCAAGTTTTTCAAAATACCAACTTTTTAAAAAATCTAACTATTTTAAGGTTTCTAGGTTGAGGTTTAAGGCTCGTAGCGGATTTAGTGTTTAGGGTTTAGGTTTTGGGCTCCAGATTCGAGGTTTATCTTTTAGTGTTTAAGGTTTAGCGATTAGGGCTAAGGCCTAAGGTTTCGAGGTTTAGGGTTGTGGTTCAAGGTTCGGGGTTGAAGAATTAGATTTTATGGTTTTGGGGTTTAGGGCTCATGGTTTATCAAAAAACAAAAATATTTTTTGAAAATGTCAAGTTTTTCAAAAAAATTGAGTTTCTCAAAACCGACTCTGAAAAATGCAAAAATCCTAACTCTTTCAAAAATTCCAACTTTTCAAAAATCTAGAATTTTTCAAAATATTCATTATTCTAAAACTAAACTTGTTTGAAAATATAAACATTTTCAAAGTCCCAACATTTTAAAATCTTGATTTTTCTAAAATAACAATGTGGTTTAAATTTGCAAAATTTTCAAAAGTGGCGACTTTATCTAAACTCTCAAGTTTTTGAAAATCTTGAATTTTTCAAAATTCTTGAATATTTTAAAATCCCAAATTTTTGAAATAATAAAATTTTCCAAATCAAAATAGGTTGAGGGCTAGGATTTGGGGTTTAGGGTTAAGGGTTTAGTGTTTAGGGTTTAGGGATTAGAGCTTGGGGTTCAAGGATCAAGGTTTAGGTTTTAAGAATTAGATTTTAGTGTTTAAGGTTTAGGGTTTACACTTAGGATTTAGGGCTCAAGTTTTACGTTTTGGGGTTTGAGGTTTATGGTAAAGGGTTTTACACTTACGGTTTAGGGCTTATGGTTTACGTAAAGAGGGTTTAGTATTTAGGATTTCAGGTTTTAGGGTTTAAGACTCATAATTTAGGGTTTAGGAGTAATTAAAGATTACGGTTTATGGTTTAGGGTTAGGTCGGATTTAACGTTCAATGTTTAGGGTTAAAATGTTTTAGGGTTTGGGGTTAATTTTTTTAAAAAGTTTCTAAAGTTTGAACTTTTTAAAAATTCCTAAATTTTTAGAATCTCAACTTTATAAAAAATGTTGATTTTTTTGAAAATCCTTACTTTTAAATAAATTATATTTTTTGAAAACTACAAATATTAAAAATCAGGACTTTGTTGAATATCCGAAATTTTTCAAAATTCTTGACATTTTAAAAATCCCAACATATTCTAAAATCTTGACTATTTTGAAAATCTAAACTTTTCAAAAATCTCCACTTTTACAAAATCACCATTTTTGGAAAATCTCAAATTTTTTAAAATCTTGTCTTTTCAAAAATCCTAAATTTTTTGAAAATCTCAAGTTTTTCAAAAATATTGACTTTTTAAAAATCCAAACTCTTCAAAAATATGAAAAAAAAGCCCAACTCTTTCAAAAATCCCAACTTTTCAAAATCTTGACTTTTTTTGAAATATTCATTTTTCGAAAACCCCAACTTGTTTGAAAATCTAAAACATTTTCAAAGTCCCAACATTTTTAAAATCTTGATGTTTTCAAAAATAACAACTTTGTTTAAAATTGCAACTTTTTTAAAAGAGGTGACTATTTTGAAAATCGCAAGTTTTTGACTATCCCTACTTTTTCAAAAAATTGACAATTTGTAAATCCCAAGTTTTCCAAAAAAGAATTTTTTTCCCAAATCTAACTATTTTAAGGTGTCTAGGTTGAGAGTTTTAGTCTTAGGGGATTTATTGTTTAGGGATTTAGTGCTTGTGGCTCTGTGTTCGGTATTTAGTGTTTAGGGTCTATGGTTTAGGATTTAGGGTTTTTGGTTTTGGGGTTTTAGGATTTTCGGGTTTAGGGTTTAAGTTTTAAGGTTTACGGTTGAGGGTTTTTGCATTTAGTGCTTAGGTCTCGGGGTTTATGATCGAGGGCTTAGTATTTAGTATTGAACATTTAGGGTTTTAGGGTTTAAGACACATAATTTAGAGCCTAGGTTTAAGGTTTATAGGATATAGGGATTAGAGTTTAGGGTTTAGGTCTCAGTGTTCATGGTTGAGGGTCCATGGCTCGGGGTTCGAGGTTCGGAGTTTAGGGTTTAGGGTTTTAGCTTAGGGTTCTCGGTTCAAAGTGGGTTTAAGTTAAGCCTAAGGCTTTACGGTTAATTATTTAGGGTTTAGGTTTAAGGCTTAGGGTTAGGGGTTTAGGGGTTATTGTTTAGGGTTTAGGCTTCATGGCTCAGGGGTCAAGGTTTAGGGTTTATGGTTTTTGGGGTTTAGAGTTTAGGTTTTATGATTTAGGGATTTGGATTCTTGTTCATGGCCGAGGGTTTTGGGTTTAGAATTCGGTGTTAAGAGTTTATGGTTTATGGTTTATGATTTATGGTTTTGCGCTTAGTTTTTAGAATGTTGGCGTTGAGGGTTTAGTGTTTACAACTTAGGTTTATGGTTTTAGGGTTTATGGGTCTCGATATTTAGAAAGTCATGATTTAAAAATATCCTAATTTTGAAATGGTTAGGATTTTGAAAAGTCATGATTTTCAAAAGTCTGTATTTTTAAAGATTTTGTGAGTGATAAAGTCATGAATTTAAAAAGTTCACAATTTTTATGATACTCGTGATTTTAAAATTTTGATTAAAAAGTTACGATTTTATAAAAGTTTGAAATTTTGAATAAGTAAAGATTTGAATATGTTAGGGATTTTAAAAAAAAATAGAAAATTCAAAATAGTTGGGATTTTAAATCCATTCAGTTTTGTAATTCTTGATTTATTTGAAAATTGCACCTTTTTCAAAAATCTTGTCTTTTTAAAAACCACAACTTTTTCAAAATTGTTGTTTTTCGAGATCATTACTTTTTTGAAATCCCAAATTTTTAACCATTTTAGAATTATTAAATTCTATCTTTTTCTAAAATTTCAAATTCTTTAAAATCCTAATTTTTTTGAAATTCAAAACCTTTTTTTGAAAACTAATGACATTATCAAAAATCATGACATATTAAATATTCCGAAATTCTAAAAAATCAAAATTATTCAAACTCTCAACATGACATGATAGTTCAAAAAAAGGACTCAAACAAAACACCTAATCACAAGTTATGACATTTTCAAGTTCTTGCTAATTTTAGTGATCACTAAAGTTTTGAAATCTTGACTCTTTTGAGATTATAACTTTTTTAAAATCCCAATTTTTTCAGAAATCCCAAATTTTTAAAAATTCTTGAATTTTCTAAAATCTCAACTTTATCAAAAATGTCAACTTTTTTGAAAATCCTTACTATTTTAAAATATTATATATTTTTTAAAATCGTAAATATTAAAAATCGGCGACTTTTTTCAAATATTTGGAAATTTTAAAAATCTTAACGTTTTCAAAAAATCCCAACATTTTCCAAAATCTTGACTTTTTGTAAAATCCTAACTTTTCAAAAGTCTGATTTTTTCAAAAATCTTCACTTTTACAAAATCACGACTTTTGGAAAATCTATGTTTTTAAATCTCGTCTTTTAACAAAAATCGAACTTTTTAAAAAATCTCTAGTTTTTCAAAAATCTTGACTTTTGCAAAAATCCTCGACTCTTTAAAAATCCCGACTCTTAAAAAAGAAAGAGCCCAACTTTTCAAAAATCCAAACTTTTTGAAATATTCATTTTTTAAAAACCCCAACTTGTTTGAAAATCTAAAAGTTTCAAAGTCTCATCATTTTTTAATCTTAATGTTTTTGAAAATAACTACTTTGTTTAAAATTGCAAACTTTTTAAAAAGTCACGGTTTTTTTAAATCTCAAGTTTTGGAAATCCCAACTTTTCAAAATCTTGAATTTTTTTAAAATCCCAAGTTTTTCAAAATACCAACATTTTCCAAATCTAACTATTTTAAGGTTTCTAGGTTGAGGGTTTAGGGCTCAGGAGGATTTAGTGTTTAGGGTTTATGTTTTTGGGCTCAGATTCGAGGTTTATGGTTTAGTGTTTAGGGTTTAGCAATTAGGGCTAAGGGCTTCGGGCTCAAGTTTAGGGTTGAGGTTCAAGGTTCGAGGATCAAGGTTTAGGGTTTAAGAATTAGGTTTTAGGGTATTGGGGTTTAGTGTTTGAGGTTTGACTGGTTTTATTGAAGGTTTTACACTTAGGATTTAGGGCTCATAGTTTACGTTAACGAGGGTTTAGTATTTAGGATTTACCATTTAAGGTTTTGAGGTTTGTGACTCGGAATTTAGGGTTTATGTGAAATTAGATCTTAAGATTTAGGGTTTATAGGGTATAGGGCTTAGAGTTAAGTGTTTAGGACGTAGGGGTCAAGGTTTAAGGTTTATGTCTCAGTGTTTATTGGTTGAGGGTCTATGGCTCAGGGTTTACGGTTTGAGTTAACGAGTTTAGGTTTTAGGGTTTAGGGTTTTGGCCTAGGGCTCATGGTTCAAGGTATAGGGTTAGGACTAAGGTTAACTTTTTATGTTTTAGGGTTTAAGGCTGGGTGTTAGGAGCTTAGGGTTTATGCTTCATGGTTCAGGGATCGGGGTTTATGGTTTATGGTTTAGAGTTTAGGTATTATTATTTAGGCATTTTGTTTTATGGTTTATCATTGAGGGTTTAGGGTTTATGATTGAGTGTTAAGCGTTTTGTGTTTATGGTTTTGGATTTAGTGGTTTGGGATTATTTTTTTAGGATGTTGGGGTTTACGATTTAGCATTTACGACTTGGGTTTTAGGATTTGGGGTTTAGGGGTCGCGATTTTGAAAAATTCACAATTCCAAATATTTTTAAATAATTAGGATTTGAAAAATTCAGGATTTTCAAAATTTCTTTGTTTTAAAAGATTTTGAAATTGATAAAGTCATGAAATTTATAAAAAGTTGGAATTTTGAAAAAGTAAAGATTTTGAAAATATGATTTTAAAAAAATAGGATATTCAAAACAGTTGGGATTTAAAAATATCTTCAGTTTTGTAATTCTAACTTATTTGAAAATTCCACCTTTTTTAAAATCTTGTCTTTTTGAAAATCCCAACTTTCACAACCTTTTCATAATCCTAAACTTTTTTGAAATTCAAATCTTTTGTAACATTATGAAATTCTATCTTTTTTCTAAAATTAAAAATTCTTTAAAATCCTAAATTGTTTAAAATTCACAATTCTTTCAAAATAATGACTTTTTTTCAAAATCCGCCATATTAAAAACTCAAAAATTTCTTGAAAATCTAAATGATTCAAAATCTTGATTTTTTTAACAATGCCCTGATATTTTTAAAATGTTGATATTTTTAAACATTTGGTTTAAAAAAGATGGACTCAAATGATACCTAGAGCAATGGTTATGAACTTTTCAAGTTCTTGTTAATTTTAGCACATCACTACATTTTTGAAATCTTTACTCTTTTGAGATTAGAACTTTTTCAAAAATCCCAATTTTTTCAAAAATCAAAACTATTTCCAAAATTGTGATGTTTTAGAAAATCAAATTTTTTTGAGTAATCCCAATTTTTTAAAATATCCTGAATTTTCTAAAATCTCAACTTTATCAAAAATGCCAACTTTTTTGAAAATCCTTACTTTTTAAAAAATAATAGTTTTTCAAAAATTGCAAATATTAAAAATTGAGACATTTTTAAATATCCTACTTATACAAAAATTCTAACCTTTTCAAAAAAATTGATGGTTTAAAAATTGCAACATTTTCCAAAATCATGACTTTTTTAAAATGTTGACTTTTTTAAAATCTTCACTTTTACAAAATCACGACTTTGTAGAAAATGTCAAATTTTTCAAAATCACGTCTTTTTAAAAATCCTAACTTTTTTTGAAAATGTCAAGTTTATCAAAAAAATCTTGAGTTTTTAAAAATCTTGACTCTTCAAAAATGCAAAAATCCCAACTTTTCAAAAAAATCTAGACTTTTTTGAAATATTCATTTTTTTAAAAATCCAAATTTGTTTGAAAATCTGAACATTTTCAAAGTTTGAACATTTCAAATTTGTTTAAAGTTGCAACTTTTTCAAAAATCAAGACTCTTCAAAAATCCCGACTCTGGAAAATGAGAAGAAGAACTCTTTTGAAAATCCTAACTTATCAAAAATCTTGACTATTTCGAAATATTGATTTTTCGATAATCCCAACTTATTTGAAAATCGAACATTTTCAAAGTCCGAACATTTTGACTTTGTTTAAAGTTTCAATTTTGTTTAAAATTGCAACTTTTTCAAAAGTCATGACTTTTCGAAAATCTCAAGTTTTTGAAAATCCTCGACTTTTTCAAAATCTTGACTTTTTGAAAATCCCAAGTTTTTCAAAATACCAATTTTTTTCCAAATCTAACTACTTTAAAGTTTCTAGATTTCATGATATAGGGTTTAATAATTTGATTTTATAGTTTAGAGTTTTAGGGTTTAGGGTTTAGTGTTAGGATTTAGTGCTCATGTTTTACGGTTTGGAGTTTTAGATTTACGATTGAGGGTTTTGCATTTCAGGGTTTAGGGATCATGGTTTAGGGTTAAGGGTTTAGAATTTAGGATCTCGGGGTTTAAGATTCAAAATTTTAGGGTTTAGGAGAAATTAGTATTTAAGGCTCGAGTTTAGGGTTTAGGGTGTACGGGTCAGGGTTTAGAGTTAAGGTCTCATTGTTTATTGTTAAGGGTCCATGGCTCAGGGTTTGAGGTTCAGGGTTATAATTTTACGGTTAAGGATTTAGGTCTCTAGCTAAGTGTTTAGGTTTTTGGCTTAGGGCTCACGGTTCAAGGTATAGGGTTTAAGGGTTAGGCTTAACGCTTTAGGGTTCACTCTTTAGGCTTTAGGATTTAGGTTTCATGGCTGAGGGATAAGGGTTTAGGGTTTATGGTTTAAGGTTTGGGGTTTAGAGTTTAGGTTTTACGGTTTATGGATTTGGGTTTAAGATTAAGTGTTAAGGGTTTATGGTTTATGATTTAGAGTTTTGGGCTTAGTGTTTAGGATTTTGGGATTAGCTTTTAGTGTTTACGACTTAGTGTTCACAATTTTTGAAAAACTTGTTATTTTTTAAAAATTCAAAATTTTCAAAAAAAAATCGTGATTTTATAAAAATTTGGAATTTTAAAAAAGTAAAGATTTTTAAAATGTTAGAATTTCATAAATAAAGGATATTCAAAACAGTTGGGATTTTAAAATCTCTTCTGTTTTGTATTTCCTGACTTATTTGAAAATTGCACCTTTTTTCAAAATATTGTGTTTTTGAAAATCCCACCTTTTCAAAATTCTTTACTTTTTTAAAATCATTACTTTTAGAAATCCTAAATTTTATTTGAAATCCCAACCTTTTCATAATCTTGACTTTTTTAAAATCTCAACTTTTTCAAAAACACTAAAAATTTTGAAATTTAAAATTTTTAGAATTATGAAATTCTATCTTTTTCTAAAATTGTAAATTCTTTAAAATCCTAATTTTTTTTAAATTCACAATTTTTGAAAAATAATAATTTTTTAGAAATTGTAAAATTATTCAAACTCCCAACTTTTTTTCTGAAAATCCTGATATTTTTAAAAAGTTTAAATTTTTGAAACATGTGACTTAAAAAAAAAGGACTCAAACGGACACCAGAAGCACAAGTTGTGACATTTTCAAATTCCTTCTAATTTTTGTGCATCACTACATTTTTGAAATCTTTACTCTCTTGAGATTATAAGTTTTTAGAAAATCCCAATTCTTTCGAAAATCGTAACAATTTCAAAAATCTTGACATTTTGGAAAATCAAAGCTTTTTAAGAAATCCCAACTTTTGAAAAATTCCTGAATTTTCTAAAATCTCAACTTTATCAAAAATACCAACTTTTTTGAAAATCCTTACTTTTTAAAAAATATTTTTTTAAAAAATCTCAAATATTAAGAATTGGGACATTTTGAATATCGACTTATTAAAAATCTTAACTTTTTAAAACTCCCAACATTTTCCAAAATCTTGACTTTTTTTTTTTAAATTTTGACTTCTAAAAATGCTGACTTTTTCAAAAAAATTCACTTTCACAAAATCACGATTTTTTGAAAATGTCAATTTTTAAAAATCCCATCTTTTCAAAAATTAGGACTCTTCAAAAATATGAAAAGCCCAACTTTTCTAAAATCTTGACTTTTTTAAACATTCATTTTTCAAAAACCCCAACTTGTTTGAAAATATAAACGTTTTCAAAGTCCCAATATTTTCAAATCTTGATGTTTTCAAAAATAATTTTTTTTTTTTAAATTGCAACTTTTTCAAAAGTCATAACTTTTTTGAAAATCTGAAATTTTTTTTATAAATCCTGACTTTTTCTAAAATTTTTACTTTTTGAAAATACCAAGTTTTTCAAAATACCAACTTATTCCAAATCTAACTATTTTAAGGTTTCTACGTTAAGGTGTTAAAGCTCAGGGGATTTAGTGTTTAGGGTTTAGGTTTTTTGGCTAAGGATTTGAGGTTTATGGTTTACTATTAGGGGTGTAACGTTAGGGTTTAGGGTTTCGGGATCAAGGTTTAGTGTTTAAGAATTAGGTTTTAGGGATTAGGGTTAGGAATTAGGGATCAGGTTTTAGGGTTTGGGGTTTAAAGTTTACGTTTGAGGGTTTAATATTTAGGATTTAGCGTTTAGATTTTTAGGGTTTAAGATTCTAAATTTAGCGTTTTGGAGCAATTGGAGCTTAAGGTTCAGGAGTTTAGGGTATAGGGTGTAGGTGTCGGTGTTCATGGTTGAGGGTCCATGGTGGTAGTGTTCATGGTTTAGGTTTGTAGAAAAAAGGTTTAGGTTTTAGAGTTTTGGCCTAGGTCTCATGGTTCAAGGTTCAACGTTTAGTGTTTAGGGTTAGGCCTAATGCTTTAGGGTTTAAGGCTCATGGTTATGGGTTTAGGGTTTAAGGCTCAAGGTTAGGGGTTGAAATCCCAATTTTTGTTCGAATTCCCAACCTTTTCATAATCTTTGATTTTTTGAAAATCTCATGTTTTACAAAAACATTAAATTTTTTAAAATTTGAACTTTTTTACAATTATGAAATTCTATCTTTTTCTAAAATTGTAAATTCTTTAAAATACTATTTTTTTAAATTCACATCTTTTGGAAAATAATGAATTTTTCAAAAATCATGACATATTCAAAAATCAGAATTTATAGAAAATCTAAATTATTCAAACTCCCGACTTTTTTTTGAAAATCCTGATATTTTAAAAATGTTGAGATTTTTGAAACATGTGGTTACTAAAACAAACAAACACTTGGAGCACAAGTTATGACATTTTCAAGTTCCTGATAATTTTGGTGCATCACTACATTTTTAAATCTTGACTTTTTTGAGATTATAACTTTTTTGAAAATCCCAATTTTTTTAAAACCACAACTATTTCAAAAATCATGTTTTCGACAATCAAAATTTTTTAGAAATTTGAACTTTTAAAAAATTCTTGAGTTTTCTAAAATCCCAACATTTTCCAAAATCTTGACATTTTCAAAAATCTTAACTTTTTCAAAACACGACTTTTTGGAAAATCTCAATTTTTTAAAAGTCCATTCTTTTCAAAAATTCTAACTTATAAAATGTAGAGTTTTTCCAAAATCTTGTCATTTTAAAAATCCTAACTTTTCAAAAATCCTAACTCTTCAAAAATGTGAAAATCCCATTTCTTTCGAAAATCCAAACTTTTCAAAATCCTAACTTTTTGAAAATATTCGTTTTGAAAACCCCAACTTGTTTTAAAATATGAACATTTTCAAAGTCCCAACATTTTTAAAATCTTGATGTTTTCAAAAACAAGAACTTTGTTTAAAATTCCAACTTTTTCAAAATTCGTGACTTTTTTAAAAATCTCAATCTTTTGAAAACCACGAGTTTTTCTAAAATCTAAAGTTTTGAACATACAAGCTTTTTCCAAAAATACCAAGTTTTTACAGGGTTTCTATGTTGAGGGTTTATGTATTTAGGTTGATGATTTGAGGTATAGGGTTTAGGGCTCGTGGGTTGGGGTTCAGGATCAAGGTTTAGGGTTTAAGAATTAGGTTTTAGGGTTTAGGGTTTAGGGTTTAAGGTTAGGATTTAGGGCTCATGTTTTAGGGTTTGGGGTTTGAGGTTTACGGTCAAGGGTTATACATTTAGGGTTTAGGTTTCATGGTTTATGATCGAGGGTTTAGTATTTAGGATTTTAGCGTTTATGACTAAAAAATTAGGGTTTAGAAGAAATTACAGCTTATGGTTAATGGTTTATAGGGTTCATGGCTTTAGGGCATAGGGGTCAAGGTTTAGGGTTTAGGTATCAGTGTTCATGGTTGAGGGTCCATGGCTCAAGGTTCATGGTTCGGGATTATGATTTTAGTGTTTAGGGTTTAGGTATCTAGCTAAAGGTTTAAGGTTTTGGCTTAGGGTTCATGGTTCAAGGTTTAGGGCTTAGGGGTAAGGGTTTTATGTTTTTGGTTTTAACTTCATCATGGTTTGAGGCATCAAGGTTTAGGGTTTATGTTTTAAGGTTTACTGAGGTTTAGAGTGCGGAGTTGAGGGTTTAGGATTCAAAGGTGTTAAGTTAGTGATAGGGATGTCAGGGGATTAGGGTTTAGAGTTTACAAATAAGGTTTTAGGTTTTAGGGTTTAGGGTTTAGGGGTTACAATTTTGAAAAAGTCATGATTTCAAAAATATCCTTATTTTGAAACAGTTAGGATTTTGAAAAATTCATGATTTTCAAAAATTCTATATTTTCAAAGATTTTGAAAGTGATAAAGTCATGAATTTAAAAAGTTCACAATTTTTTAAAAACTTATGATTTTTAAAAATTTGTAATTTTGAAAATGTCACGATTTTATAAAATTTGGAATTTTTAAAAATAAAGATTTTAAAAATGTTAGGATTTTCAAAAAATTAGGATATTCAAAATAGTTGGGATTTAAAAATCTCTTTAGTTTTGTAATTCTTGACTTATTTGAAAATTGCACTTTTATCAAAATCTTGTCTTTTTGAGAATCCCATCTTTTTAAAAATTCTTGGGTTTTTCGAAATCACGACTTTTTGAAATCCTAATTTTTTGTCAAAATATCAACCTTTTCATAATGCTTACTTTTTAAAAATCTCAACATTTTCAAAAACCCTAATTTTTTTGAAATTCTATCTTTTCTAAATTACAAATTCTTTAAAATCCTTTTTTTTTTAAATCATTACTTTTTGAATATATTGACTTTTTCAAACATCATGACATATTTAAAAATCTAGAAATTCTGGAAAATTTAAATTATTCAAACTCCAGTTTTTTTTTTAAAATCCATATATATTAAAAAAGTTGAGATTTCAAAAAACAAAACTTTTTTAGAAAGTCCAACTTTTTAAAAATTCTGTATTTTTCTAAAATCTCAACTTTATCAAAAATGCCAATTGTTTGAAAATACTTTCTTTTTTAAAAATCACATTTTTGCGAAAATTGCAAATGTTAAAAATTTGGAAATTTTTGTAGATCCTGACTTATTCAAAAATTCTTACTTTTTCAAAACTCTTAAAATTTTAAAAATCCAAACATTTTCCAAAATCTTGAATTTTTTAAAATCCTGAATTTACAAAAATCATTAATTTTTTTGAAAATCTCAATTTTTAAAATCCTGTCTTTTGAAAAATCCTAACTTTTTTAAAATATCAAGTTTTTTAAACATCTTGATTTTTCAAAAATCCTAAATTTTTCAAAATATGAACATTCTTAAATTCCCAACTAATTATAAATCCTTATGTTTTCAAAAATAACAAATTTTATTTAAATTGTAACTTTTTCAAAAGTCGTGACTTTTTAAAAATCTTGACTTTTGTAAAATCCAAAGTTTTTCAAAATACAAACTTTTTCCAAATCTAACTATTTTAAGGTTTCTAGGTTGAGGTTTTAAGGCTCTTGTAGTTTAGGGTTTAGGGTTAAGGTTTTGGGAGGATGATTCAGGTGGTTTAGGGTTTAGTGTTTAGGATTTAAAGATTAGGGCACATGGCACGAGGTTCGTGGATCAAGTTTTTAGGGTTTAAGAATGAGGTTTTAGGTTTTAGGGTTAGGATTTAAGGCTTAGGTTTTAGGGTTTGGGGTTCAAGGTTTACTACTCATGGTTTACAATTGAGGGTTTAGTATTTAGGATTTAGCATTCCAAGTTTTATGGTTTAATATTCGAGTTCGGGTCTCAATTTTCATGGTTGAGGTCCATGGCTACGGGTTCAACGTATGAGGTTATGAGTTTAGGGTTTTGGCTTAGGGCTCACAGTTCAAGGTTTAGGGTTTAATACTGGGGTTAGGAGTTTAGTGTTTATTATTTAGGGCTTATGGCTTAGGCTTCATGGCTCAATGATCGTGGTTTAGGGTTTAGGGTTTATGATTTAGTGTTAAGGGTTTTTGTTTATGGTTTAGCATTTAGGGTTTTGGACTTGGTGTTTATGATGTTGGGGTTTTGGGTTTAGCGTTTACAACTCAAGTTTCGTGGTTTTAGGGTTTAGGGTTACAATTTTGAAAAGATAACGATTTAAAAATATCCTGATTTTGAATTATTTAAGATTTTGAAACAATCATGATTTAAAAAACTCCTAATTTTTAAAAAAAAAAATTCAAAAAAGTCACAATTTTATAAAATTTGGAATTTAAAAAAATTACGATTTTTAAAATGTTAGGATTTTCATAAAAAATTAAGATATTTAAAACAGTTGGGATTTAAAAATCTTTTAATTTTGTAATTTCCGACTTATTTGAAAATTACACCTTTTCTAAAAATCTTGTATTTTTAAAAATCACAACTTTATCAACATTCTTAACTTTTTTAAAAATCATGACTTTTTGAAATCCCAATTTTTTTTTCAAAATCCCAACCTTTTCATAATCCTGACTTTTAAAAATCACAACTTTTTCAAAAACCCTAATTTTTTTGAAATTTGAACATTTTTAGAATTATGAAATTTTATCTTTTTCTAAAATTGCCAATTTTATAAAACCCTATATTTTTAAAATTCACAACTTTTTTGAAAATAAGGACTTTTTCAAAAATCATGACATATTAAAAAATCTAGAATTTCTAGAAAATCTAAATTATTCAAACTCTCGACTTTTTTTTTGAAAATCCTGATATTTTAAAAAAGTTGAGATTTTTAAAACACATGGTTTAAAAAGGACTCAAACAGACACTGAAGCACAAGTTATGACCTTTTCAAGGTCTTGCTAATTTTGGCACAATACTACATTTTGAAATCTTGAATTTTTTTGATATTATCAATTTTTCAAAAATCCCAATTTTTTTAAAAATCGCAACTATTTCAAATATCGTAACATTTCCAATAATAATTTTTTTAGAAATCCAAACTTTTTAAAATTCTTGAATTTTCTAAAATCTCAACTTTATCAAAAATGCTAACTTTTTTGAAAATCCTTACTTTTAAAAAAATTATATTTTTGAATCACAAATTTTAAAAATCTGGAGTTTTTCGAATATCCTGACTTTTTGAAAAATCTCAACATTTTTGAAATCTTAACTTTTAGTAAAATCCTTGATTTTAAAAATCTTGACTTTTCAAAAATCCTAAATTTTCAAAAATACCGACTTTTTCAAAAATCTTCACTTTTACAAAACCACGACATTTTTGGAAAATCTCAATTTTTTAAAAATCCCGTCTTTTAAAAAATCCTAACTTTTTTGAAAATGTCGAGTTTTTCAAAATTGTAGACTCTTAAAAAAATCCTACTTTGAAAATGTAAAAAGTGGTTACTCGTTCAAAAATGTAGACTTTTTCAAAAACCCCAACTTGTTTGAAAATATGAACATTTTCAAAGTCGCAACATTTTTTAAATATTGATGTTTTTGAAAACAACTTTTTTTAAAATTAAAACTTTTTCAAAAGTTTAAAATCTCAAGTTTTTTAAAATCATGACTTTTTCTAAAATCTTGAATTTTTAAAATCCCAAGTTTTTAAAAATACCTACGTTTTCTAAATCTAACTAACTATTTTAAGGTTTATATGTTGAGGGTTTAGCGATCAAGTGATTTAGTGTTTAGGGTTTTAGTTTTCGGGCTCATGATTTGGGATTTAGGATTAGGTCTCGGGGTAAATGGTTAAGGGTTTAGGGTTGAGGTTTAGCATTTGGGGATCAAGATTTAGGGTTTAATATTTAGGTTTTAGGGTTGGGATTTAGGGTTATGATTTAGGGTTTGGGGTTCGAGATTTATGGTTGAGGGTTTTGCACTTAGGATTTAGGGCTCATGGTTTAGTATTGAGGGTTTAATATTTAGGATTTAGCATTTAGCATTTTAGGGTTTAAGAGCATAGGGATGAAGTTTTAGGGTTTAGGTCTCATTGTTCATGGTTGAGGGTCCATGACTCGGGGTTTGCTATTTGGCGTTATGATTTTAGGGTTTAGGTTTTTGAATTAGGGCTCATGGTTCAAGTTATAGAGGTTTAGGTTTTAGGTTTGGGGTTTAGAGTTTAGGTATTACAATTTAAGGATTTGGGTTTATTGTTTATGGATGAGGGTTTAGGGTTTAGGATTAAGTGTTAAGGGTTATGATTTATGGTTTAGGATTTATTTTTTTGGTCTTAGTGTTTAGGATGTTAGGGTTTAGGGTTTAGCGTTTACGACTCAGGTTTTAGGTTTTAGGGTTTAAGGGTCGCGATTTTGAAAAAGTCACAATTTCAAAAATATCTCTATTTTGAAATAGTTAGGATTTCTAAAAAGTCATGATTTTGAAAAAGTCTGTATTTTCAAATATTTTTAAAGTGATAAAGTCTTGAATTTAAAAAGTTCACAATTTTTAAAAAAACTCATGATTTTTTAAAATTCCTAATTTTTTGAAAAAGTCAAATTTTTGAATTCTTGACTCTTTTAAGATTATAACTTTTTCCAAAATCCATTTTTTTCGAAAATCATGACATTTTCGAAAATAAAAACTTTTTCAGAAATCCTAACTTTTTAAAAATTCCTGAATTTTCTAAAATCTCAATTTTATTAAAAATGTCAACTTTTTCAAAATCCTTACTTTTTAAAAAAATTATATATTTTTAAAATCGTAAATATTAAAAAATCGGGACTTTTGAATATCTTCACTTATTCAACAATGTTGACTTTTAAAAGATCCCTACTTTTTTTTAAAATCTCAAACTTTTTAAAATTCCGTCTTTTCAAAATCCCTAATTTTGTTTTAAAATGTCAACTTTTTCAAAAATATCAAGTTTTTCAAAAATCTAGACTCTTACAAAATCCCGACTCTTCAAAAATGTGAAAGGCCCAACTCTTTTGAAAATTCCAACTTTTCAAAAATCTAAACTTTTTTAAAAATATTCATTTTTCGAAAATCACAAATTGTTTGAAAATCTTAAAATTTTGAAATACCCATCTTGTTTGAAAATGTTAACATTTTAAAATTCCTAACATTTTTTAAATCTTGATGATTTTGAAAATAACAACTTACTTTAAAATTACAAATTTTTAAAAAGTCTTGACTTTTTTAAAATATCGAGTTTTGAAAATCATGACTTTTTCAAAGATCTTGAATTTCTGAAATTCCCATGTTTTTCAAAACACCAACTTTTTCAAAATCTAACTATTTTTACTTTTATATGTTAAGGGTTTAGTGCTCATCATATTTATTTTTTAGGGTTTAGGGTTTAGGGTTTTGGATTTAGGTTTAGTTCGAGGTTTACGGTTGAGGGTTTTACACTTAAGGTTTAGGGCTCATGGTTTACAATCGAGGGTTTAGTATTTAGCATTTAGGGTTTAAGGGTTTGGGGTTCGAGGTTTACGGTTGTGGGTTTTACACTTATGGTTTAGGGCTCATGGTTTCAATCGAGGGTTTAGTATTTAGCATTTAGGGTTTAAGACTCATAATTTAGCGTTTAGGAGCAATTAGTTTAAGTGTTTATAGGGTATAGGGCTCAAAGTTTAGGGTTTAGGGTGTAGGGTCGGGTTTAGGGTTTAGGTCTCAGTATTCATGGTTGAGGGGGTCCATGGCTCGTGGTTTAAGGTTTAGGGTTATAAGTTTAGGGTTTAGGGTTTTCAGTTTTGGCTTAGGGCTCAAGGTTCAAGGTATAGGGTTTAGGGTTTATGGTTAGGCCTAAGGCTTTAGGGATCACTGTTTAGGGTTTCGGGTTTAAGGCTTAGGGTTAGGGGTTTAGGGCTTAGGGTTGAGAGTTTAAGCTTTAAGTCGGGATCAGTGGTTTAAGCTTTGGGGTTTAGAGTTTGGGTATTACGATTTAGGGATTTGGGTTTATGGTTTATGGTCGAGGGTCTAGTGTTTAAGATTTAGTGCTAAGGGTTTTGTGTTTAGGATGTAGGGGTTTAGGGTTTAGCGTTTATGACCCAGGTTTAGGGTTTTAGGGCTCACAATTTCAAAAATATCCTGATTTTGAAACAGTTAGGATTTTAAAATAGTGATGATTTTAAAAAAGTCTATATTTTCAAAGATTTTAAAAGTCACGATTTTATAAAAAGTTAGAATTTTTAAAAAGTAAAGATTTTGAAAATATTAGGATTTTCAAAAAAAATTAGGATATTCAAAACAGTTGGGATTTAAAAATCTCTTCAGTTTTGTAATTCTTGACTTATTTGAAAATTGCACCTTTTTTCAAAATCTTGTCTTTTTTGAAAATCCCAACTTTCTCAAAATTCTGCATTTTTCGAAATCACAACTTTTTGAAATCCCAATTTTTGTTCGAAATCCTAACCTTTTCATAATCTTGACTTTTTTGAAAATCTCAACTTTTTCAAAAACCCTAAAATATTTGAAATTCAAACTTTTTTAGAATTATGAAATTCTCTCTTTTCTAAAATTGTAAATTCTTTTAAATCCTAAATTTTTGAACTTCACAACTTTTTGGAAAATAATGACTTATTACAAAATCATCATATATTCAAAAATACAGAATTTCTGGAAAATCTAAATATTTAAACTCTCTTTTGTTTTTTGAAAATCTATTTTTAAAATGTTGAGATTTTTGAAACATTTGGTTTTAAAAAAAAGACTCAAACAGACACCTAGATCACAATTTGCGCATTACGGCATTTTTGAAATCTTGACTCTTTTGAGATTATAACATTTTTTAAAATCCCAATTTTTTTAAAATCACAACTATTTCAAATATCATAACGTTTTGGAAATAAAAACTTTTTAGAAATCCAAACTTTTAAAAAATTCCTCATTTTTCTAAAATCTCAACTTTATCAAAAATGTCAACTTTTTTGAAAATCCTTATCTTTTACAAAAATTATATTTTTTGAAAATCACAAATATTAAAAATCAACAGTTTTTTGAATATTCCTACTTATTAAAAAATCTTTACTTTCTTAAAAATCTTGATGCTTTAAAAATCCCAACATTTTCCAAAATCTTATTTTTTTAAAATCTTGGCTTTTTCGAAAATCTTCACTTTTAGAAAATCAAGAATTTTGGAATTTTTTTATTTTGAAATCTCGTCTTTTCAAAAATCCTTACTCTTTTTAAAGAATATCTGTTTTTCAAAAATCCTGACTCTTCAAAACTGTGAAAAAGCTAAACTCTTTTTAAAATTCAAAATTTGTAAAAATCTGGTGGTTTTCAAAATACACATTGTTTAAATGTTGTTATTTTGAAAAATAACAACTTTTCAAAAGTCGTGACTTTTTGTAAAATTTCAAGTTTTTGAAAATCTTGAATTTTTAAAATCCCATGTTCTTTAAAATACCAACTTTTTCCAAATCTAGGTTGAAGGTTTAGAGCTCAATGGATTTAGTGTTTAGGGTTTAGGTTATTAGGATCAAGATTCAAGGTTTAAGGTTTATTGTTTACGGATTATGGCTCAGGGTTCAAGGTTTAGGGTTGAGGTTCTATGTTCAAGGATACATTTTTAGGGTTTAAGAATTAGGTTTTAGGGTTTAGGGTTAGGATTTAGGGCTCAAGTTTTAGGGTTTGGGGTTCGAGGTTTACGGTTGAGGGTTTTACACTTAGGGTTTAGGGCTCATGGTTTACGATTGAGGGTTTAGTATTTAGGATTTAGCATTTAGGGTTTAGGAGAAATTAGAGCTTAAAGTTTAGGGTTTATAGGGTATAGAGCTCACATTTTAGGGTTTAGGCTTTAGGTGTTAGTGTTCATGGTTGAGAGAGTCCATGGCTCAGGGTTCGAGGTTGTGGCTATGAATTTAGGGTTTAGGGTTTATGGTTTTGGCTTAGGGCTCACTGGAAAGTGCAAGGTATATGGTTTTAAGCTTATGCTTGAGGGTTTAGGGTTCACTATTTAGGTTTTATGGTTTAAGGGTTTGGGTAAAGGCTTCATCGTTCAAGGATCATGGTTTAGAGTTTAGGTATTACGATTTAGGGATTAGGGATTTTCCAAAATGTTAACTTTTTTAAAAATCCCATCTTTTCAAGTATCCTGACTTTTTTGAAAATCTTCACTTTAAAAAATCAAAACTTTATGAAAACTTTTTTTAAAATGTCGTATTTTCAAAAATCTTAACTTTTTTGAAAATGTAGAGTTTTTCAAAAATCTTGAGTTTTTTTAAAAATCCAGACTCTTCCAAAATCATGACTCTTGAAAAATCTTAAAAGCCCAACTATTTTGAAAATTCAAACTTTTCAAAAATCATGACTTTATCGAAATATTAATTTTTAAAAAACCCCAACTTGTTTGAAAATCTTAACATTTTTAAATTCCTAACATTTTTTAAATCTTGATGTTTTCAAAAAGAACAACTTCCTTTAAAATTGTAAATTTTTAAAAAGTCTTGACTTTTTTTAAAATCTCAACTTTTTGAAAATCCCGACTTTTTCAAAAATCTTCACTTTTTTAAAATCCCATGTTTTTCAAAACACCAACTTTTCAGACCTAACTATTTTAAGTTTTGTAGGTTGAGGGCTCATGGGATTTAGTGTTTAGGTTTCAAGACTAAGGTTTTAGGATTTTTTTATTTTGGGTTTACGATTTAGGGTTTAGGGTTTTGATTTAGGGTTAGAATTTAGAGCTCGGGTTTTAGGGTTTGGGGTTTTACACTTAGGGTTTAGGGCTCATGGTTTACGATTGAGGGTTTAGTATTTAGGAGTTAGCATTCAAGGTTTAAGAATCAAAATTTAGCGTGTAAGAGTAATTAGTTTAAGGGTTTATAATGTATAGGTCTCGAGTTTAGGGTTTAGGGTGTAGGGGTCAGGGTTTAGGATTTAGGTCTCAGTGTTCATTGTTGAGGGTCCATGGCCAGGGTTCAAGGTTTACGGTTATAAGTTTAGGGTTTAGGGTTTATGGTTTTGGCTTAGGGCTCAAGGTTCAAGTATAGGGTTTAAGGCTTAGGGTTAGGGGTTTAGGGTTTATTATTTATGGTTTAGGGCTCGGGGTTGAGAGTTTAGGCTTCACGATAGGATCATGGTTTAAGGTTTGGAGTTTAGAGTTAGGGTATTACGATTTAGGGATTTGGGTTTATGGTTTATGGTTGAGGGTTTAGGGTTTAAGATTTAGTGTTAAGGGTTTTGTGTTTAATATGTAGGTGTTTATGGTTTAGCATTTATGACTCAAGTTTAGGGTTTTAGGGCTCACAATTTCAAAAATATCCTGATTTTGAAACAATTAGGATTTTGAAATAGTGATGATTTTAAAAAAGTCTGTATTTTCAAAGATTTTGAAAGACATGATTTTAGAAAAAGTTGGAATTTTCAAAATATTAGGATTTTCAAAACAATTGGGATTCAAAATTATCTTCAGTTTTGTAATTCCTGACATAATTAAAAGTTGCACCATTTTTCAAAATCTTGTCTTGTTTGAAAATCCCAACTTTCTTAAAATTCTTGGCTTTTATAAATCACAACTTTTTTGAAATCCCATTTTTTGTTTGAAATCCTAACCTTTTCATAATCTTGACTTTTTGAAAATCTCAACTTTTTCAAAAACCCTAAAATATTTGAAATTCAGTCTTTTTAGAATTATGAAATTCTATATTTTTCTAAAATTGCAAATACTTTTAAATCCTAATTTTTTTGAACTTGACAACTTTTTGGAAAATAATGACTTCTTCAAACATCATGATGTATTAAAAATAGAGAATTTCTTGAAAATCTAAATTATTTAAACTCTCTTCTTTTTTTTGAAAATCTATTTTTAAAAAGTTGAAATTTTAAAACATTTGGTTTAAAAAAAAAGGACTCAAACAGACACCCAGAGCACAATTTGAACATCACTACATTTTTGAAATCTTGACTCTTTTGAGATTATAACGTTTTGAAAATCCTACTTTTTTTAAAAAATCACAACTATTTCAAAAATCGCGACGTTTTCGAAAATAATTTTTTTTTTAGAAATCCAAACTTTTAAAAATTTCCTAAGTTTTCTAAAATCTCAACTTTATAAAAAATGCCAACTTTTTTGAAAATTGTTACTTTTTACAAAAAAATATTTTTTCGAAAATTAGAAATATTAAAAATTGTGAGCTTTTTTGAATATTCCTACTTATTAAAAAATCTTGACTTTTTCAAAAATCTTGAGGCTTTAAAAATCCTAGCATTTTCCAAAATCTTATTATTTTAAAATCTTGAAGTTTTCGAAAATCTTCACTTTTACAAAATCAAGAATTTTTGGAAAATCTCAATTTTTTGAAATCTCATCTTTTCAAAAATCCCGACTCTTCAAAATGTGAAAAAGCCAAACTCTTTTTAAAATTCAAAATTTGTAAAAATTCCGGTAGTTTTCAAAATACACATTGTTTAAATCTTGTTGTTTTGAAAAATAACCACTTTTTCAAAAGTCACGACTTTTGTTAAATTTCAAGTTTTTTAAAATCCCAGTTCTTTAAAACACCAACTTTTTCCAAATCTAATTATTTTAAGGTTTCTAGGTTAAGGGTTTAGGGCTCAAGGGATTTAGTGTTTAGGGTTTAGATTATTGGTATCATGATTCGAGGTTTAGGGTTTAGTGTTTAGGGATTATGGCTTAGGGTTCAAGGTTTAGGGTTGAGGTTCAGTGTTCGAGGATACATGTTTAGGGTTTAAGAATTAGGTTTTAGGGTTTAGGGTTTAGGGTCTAGGGTTTAGGGCTCAGGTTTTAGGGTTTGGGGTTTGAGGTTTATGATTGAAGGTTTTGAACTTAGGGTTTAGGGCTTATGCTTTATGATTGAGGGATTAGTATTTAGGATTTATCATTTAGGGTTCTAGGTTTTAAGACTCAAAAATTATTGTTTCAAGAAATTAGAGCTTAAGGATTAGGGTTTATAGGGCTCACATTTTAGGGTTTAGGGCATAGGGGCTAGGGTTTTGGTTTAGGTGTTAATGTTCATGGTCGAGGGTCCATGGCTTAGGGTTCAAGGTTTAGGGCTATGAATTTATGGTTTAGTGTTTAGGTCTTTAGCTTAAGGTTTAGGGTTTACGGTTTTAGCTTAGGGCTCACAGTTCAAGGTATAGGGTTTTACGCTTACACCTAAGGGTTTTTGGTTCACTATTTAGGTTTTATGGTTTTTGAGTTAGGGTAAAGTCTTCATGGTTTAGAGTTTAGGTATTACGATTTAGGGATTAGGTATTTTCTAAAATCTTGACTTTTTTTAAAAATCCTTGCTTTTCAAGTATCCTGACTTTTTTAAAAATCTTCACTTTTACAAAATCATAACAATTTGGAAAATCTCAATTTTTTCAAAATCCCGTGATTTCAAAAATCCATACTTTTTTAAAAATGTCAACGTTTTCAAAAATCTTGACTTTTTCAAAAATCTTGACTCTTCAAAAGTTGATAAAGTGGGATTCTTACGAAAATCTCATCTTTTCAAAAATCCTAAACTTTCCCAAATATTCATTTTTCGAAGAGCCCTACTTGTTTGAAAATATGAACATTTTCAAAGTCCCAACATTTTTAAATCTTGATGTTTTAAAAATAACAACTTTGTTTAAAATTGCAACTTTTTCAAAAGTTGTGAATTTTTTTAAAATCCCAACTTTTCAAAAAATTTGACTTTTTGAAAATCAAAAGTTTTTTAAAATACCAACTTTTTCCAAATCTAACTATTTTAAGGTTTCTAGGTTGAGGGTTTAGGGCTCAGGGGATTTAGTGTTTAGGGTTTAGGTTTTGGGCTTAGGATTTGGGGTTTAGTTTTTAGGGTTTAGGGATTAGGGCTCAAGGCTCAGTGTTCAGGGTTCCAGTGTTCGGTGGTTTAAGAATTAGGTTTTAGGATTTTGGGACTTATGGTTAGGATTTGGGGCTCAGGTTTTAGGGTTTTAGGTTTGAGGTTCACGTTTGAGGGTTTTATATTTATGGTTTAGGGCTCATGGTTTACGATTGAGGGTTTAGTATTTATGGTTTATGAACAATAAGAGATTAAGGTTTTATAGGGTATATGGCTCAAAGAGTAGGGTTTATTACCTAGGTGTCAAGGTTTAGGGTTTATTAGGTCTCAGTGTTCGTGGTTGAGGGCCCATGGCTCGGGGTTCGAGTTTTGGGGTCATGAGTTTAGCATTTAGGGTTTACATCTCTAGCTAAAGGTTTAGGATTTGGGGCTCAGGTTTTAGGGTTTAAGGCTCTGGGTTAGGGGTTTAGGGTTTATTGTTTAGGGTTTAGGGTTCGGGGTTTACGATTAAGGTGTTTGGGATTATGGTTTATGGGCTGAGCGTTTAGGGTTTAGGATTCAAGGGTAAGAGTTTATGGTTTAGGATTTAGGGTATTGGGCTTAGTGTTTACAACTCATGTTTTAGGTTTTAAGGGTTTATTTGTAACAATTTTTAAAAAAGTCGTGATTTCGTAAATATCCAGGACTTTGAAACAATTAGGATTCTCGAAAAAGTCACGATTTTCAAAAAGTCTATATTTTAAAAATTTATAAAGTGATAAAGTCATCAATTTAAAAAGTTCACAATTTTTAAAAAAACACGTGACTTTTCAAAAAAATCTTAATTTTCGAAAATAGTCACTATTCAATGAAAATTTTGAATTTAGAAAAAGTAAAGATTTTGAAAATGTTAGGATTTTCAAAAAAAATAGGATATTTAAAATAGTTGGGTTTTAAAAATCTCTTCCATTTTGTAATTCCTGACTAATTTTAAAATTGCACATTTTTTTCAAAATCTTGTATTTTTTGAAAATCGTAACTTTCTCAAAATTCTTGGCTTTTTCAAAATCACGACTTTTTTGAAATCTCTATTTTTGTTCTAAATCCCAAAATTTTAGAACATTCTTTAAAATCTAAATTTCTATCTTTTCCTAAAATTGCAAATTCTTTAAAATCTATTTTTTTAAATTCACATCTTTTTGGAAAATAATGACTTTTTCAAAAATCATGACATATTCAAAATCCTGAATTTCTCGAATATCTTAATTATTCATACTCTCGAATTTTTTCTTAAAATTATAATATTTTTAAAAAGTTGAGATTTTTGAACAAGTGGTTTCAAAAAAATAGACTCAAACAGACACTTGGAGCACAACTTATGACCTTTTCAAGTTCCTGCTAATTTTGGTACATCACTACATTTTTGATATCTTGATTTTTTTAGATTATAACTTTTTCAAAATCTCAACTTTTTTGAAAATTGTAACTATTTCAAAAATCGCAACATTTTCAAAAATCAAAACTTTTCACAATATCCCAACTTTTTAAAAATTCTTGAATTTTCTAAAATCTCAACTTTATCAAAAATGCCAATTTTTTTGAAAATCCTTACTTTTTAAAAAAAAAATCAAAAATTGCAAATATTAAAAAGTAGGAATTTTTAAAATATCCCGACTTATTCAAAAATCCCGACTTTTTCAAAAATGTTGACGTTTTAAAAATCCCAACATTTTTTAAAATCTTGACTTTTTAAAAATCCCGACTTTTTCAAAAACCTTCACTTTTCAAAATCATAACTTTTTTGAAAATCTATTATTTTTTAAAATCCTAAGTTGTATGAAAATGTCAAGTTTTTCAAATATCTTGACTTTTTAAAAAATCCAGACTCTTCAAAAATCCTAAATTTTTTGAAAATGCCCAGTATTTCAAAAATATTGACGTTTTCAAAAATCTAGACTCTAAAAAAATATTGACACTTCAAAAATGCAAAACTCTTAACTCTTTCGAAAATCCCAGCTTTTAAAAAATCCTGACTTTTTCGAAATATTCATTTTTTGAAAACTCCAACTTGTTTGAAAATCTGAACTTTGGTTATAATTGCAACTTTTTCAAAAGTTGTGACTATTTTGAAAATATCAAGTTTTTCAAAATCCTTTCTTTATCAAAAATCTTGACTTTTTGAAAATCCGTAGTTTTTCAAAATACCAACCTTTTCCAAATCTAACTATTTTAGAATTTCTAGGTTGAGGGTTTAGGACTCAGGAGATTTAGTGTTTTACGGTTTAGGTTTTTGGGCTCGGGATTTGGGGTTTAGGGTTTAGGGATTAGGGCTCAGGGCTTATGGTCCAGTGGTCTAGGGTTGAGGTTTAGGGTTTAAGAATTAGGTTTTAGGGTTTTGGGTTTTGGGGTTTTTAGGGTTAGGATTTAGTGCCCATGTTTTAGGGTTCGAGATTTACTTTTAAGGGCTTTACATTTAGGGTTTATGGCTAATATTTTAAAATTTCTTCAGTTTTGTAATTCCCGACTTATTTGAAAATTACACCTTTTTTGAAAATCTTGTCTTTTTTGAAAACCCCAACTTTGTCAAAATTATTGTCTTTTTCGAAATCACGACTATTTTGAAATTCTAATTTTTTTCAAAATCCCAACCTTTTCATAATCCTGACTTTATTGAATATCTTAACTTTTTTAGAATTATGAAATTCTATCTTTTTCTAAAATTGCAAATTCTTTAAAATCCTTTTTTTTTTAAATTCACAACTTTTTAGAAAATAATGACTTTTTCAAAAATCATGACATATTCAAAAATCTAGAATTTTTAGAAAATTTAAATTATTCAAACTCCCAAAATTTTAAAAAATCTTGATATTTTAAAAAAGTTGATATTTTTGAAACATGTGGTTTAAAAAAATAGACTCAAAAGGACACCCAAAGCACAAGTTATGACCTTTTCAAGTTCCTACCTATTCTAGCACATCACCACATTTTTCAAATCTTGACTTTTTTGAGATTATAACTATTTCAAAAACCGTAACTATTTAAAAATCCAAAACTTTTTCAGAAATTCTAACTTTTAAAAAAATTCAGAATTTTTAAAATCTCAAAATTATCAAAAATGCCTTTTTTTTATAATCCTTAGTTTTTTAAAAATTATATTTTTAAAAAAATCACAATATTAAAAGTCGGTAATTTTTCAAATATTCTTAGTTATTGAAAAATCATGACTTTTTCAAAAATTTGACTTTTTGAAAATCCTAACTTTTTTGAAGATGTTCATTTTTAAAAAATCACGACATTTTAGAAAATCTTATATTTTTAAAAATCCCATCTTTTCAAAATTCCTAACTTTTTTGAAAATGTCGATTTTTTAAAAATCTTGACTTTTAAAAAATTCCAAACTCTTGAAAAATGTGAAAAGCCCAACTCTATGGAAAATCCTGACTTTTTCAAAATTTTCATTTTTCCAAAACCCCAACTTGTTTGAAAATCTAAACATTTTCAAAGTTCCAATTTTTTTATAATCTTGATGTTTTAAAAAATAAAAACTTCGTTTAAAATTGTAACTTTTTAAAACATTGCGACTTTTTGAAAATCTCAAATTTTTGAAAATCCTAACTATTTCAAAAATCTTGACTTTTTGAAAATTCCAAGTTTTTCAAAATACCATCTTTTCCAAATCCAACTATTTTAAGGTTTCTAGGTTGAGGGTTTAGGGTTTAGGGGATTTTAGTTTTAGGGTTCGTGGTTAAGTGTTTAGTGTTTAGGGACTAGGGCTCAAGGCTCAGGGTTCAAGGTTGGGATTTAGGGTTTAAGTTTAGGGTTTTGGGGTTTAGGATTTAGGGCTCAAGTTTTAGGGTTTGGGGTTTGATGTTTATAGTTGAGGATTTTGCATTTAGGGTTTAGGGCTCATGGTTTACGATTGAGGGTTTAGTATTTAGGATTTTAGGGTTTAAGACTCAAAATTTAGGGTTTAGGAGTAATTAGAGCTTAAGGTTTAGGGTTTATAGGGTATATGGCTCAGAGTTTAGGGTTTAGGGTTTAGGTCTCAATGTTCGTGGTTGAGGGTTCATGGCTCGTGGTTCAAAGTTTAGCGAGGCTTATGAGTTTAGTGTTTGGGTTTTGGGTTTTGGCTTAGAGATCACGGTTCAAGGTATAGGGTATATGGTATAGGGTTTAGGGTTATTTTAGGGTTTAGGGTTTAGGGCTACGATTTTAGGGCTTAGTGTTTATGCATCATGGTTTACGGATCATGGTTTAGGTATAAGAGTTTAGGTTTTATGATTTCAGGTTGGGGTTAATGGTTTATGGACTCGAGGATTTAAGGATTAGGATTAAGTGGTAAGGGTTTTAGGGTTTAGGATTTGTTAGAGTAGGTATTTACCTTAGGTCATGTTTACCTATGTACTTTATTTACCTTTATTGTATTTATCCTCTCCCACTTATGTGTGTGGATATTTCTTTTATCTTCTTTATATATTAGGAGATATTATCTAGTTTTTAGGATAGTTTTTCCTTGATCTATGGTATTGACTAGATCCTTGATGTCTAGATCTCTCCTAAATCTATGGTCTTGACTAGTTCTTTGATGACTAGTTATTTCCTTGATTTATGACTTGATCTATGACATTGACTAGTTCTTAGATTGTTATTCCTTGCCTATTTAAGCAAGGCCCATTCTTAATGTATTTCATTGAGTTTCATAATAATATATGATATTACTTCTCATTTGTTTGCAAAGGTTTATGTAAAGTTATTCTGGTGAATTACTTTCATCTTATTGATAGCGGTGTTTAATTAGCATGTTTTTTCTTGGCCTGGTACGAATAGGTTATCATTCCTTTCATGGTATCAGAGTGGAGATTGTTGTTGACATCCGTCTGTAAGTTTTATTTTGCAAATAAATTATTTTGTATTCATATATTTGGGATTTGGTCATATTTTGTTTCTGCATGCATTTTTATGCAAAACAAAGGCTTCCATTAGATCCAAAAGGTGTGAAAACCCTAAGATTGACTATAAACTTGACCAATTCTAGAGGTAGTCATTTTTGTGGTTTTTTTATTTTTGCAGAGAAGCACATAGTTATGCCTCGGGATTTGAGCCAAAGAAAAAAATCTAATTTTATTTATTCAATTTTTTTGGATTTCTCGAGATTTATATTGATTTTTTTCAATTGCAGGCAATATCTGTCTTGGTTTGCGCATAGGAAGGTTTTCAGATCTTTCCTTTTTTGGCAGGGGTCCACGGATGTTGTGCACATTTTTACTATTTCGGGAAAATCCATAGGTTGCTATTTTCAGCAATAAAGGTCACTGTCTACACAGTCTAGAAATAGTAATTTTTACCAGAAGAGGCAGTTGGATGTGACTTTCTCGAAAACATGTGACACACCCCAAAATAGTAAGTTGTGCAAACACCCATTAAAATCCTTAGCCCTTGGTCATATGAGGGCTTAAAACTTGTGGTGCTTAACTTCAGCCCCCTTTAATTTTATTTGTGTGGTGAAGGCAACAACAATTTATTTTGTTTTAGTGGCAACTAAAATAAATAACAGAGCAAAATATTAAAAAGCTTGTAACTTTTGATTGGTAACTCGGTTTTGAGTACCATTTTTACAAAAGCACTTATATTTTTGTGCTCTTTCTATTGGAGTTATTTATTTTGAGACTTACAATATAATTATAAAGTGCCAAATATGGAGGAGTGTTGTAATAAATTGTGGATGTAATTTCAGTTGAGCCCGACGTCCTAAATTTTTAGGAGTTGCAGTTTGTACCTATCATGGATTCTGAGAATGATATGCTTTTCTCTAAAGTATGTTGACTTCAAGAGGATATTTGTAAAATTTTTGGAAGAAAATAGATCGCTCAAAAAGAAAAAATTTCTTCTACAATCACTTATTCACGATAAGGATACAATAATACACTTCTGTGCAGAACAAACTTGCTAGCCTACAACATCACCATCATATTGTGGACAACCATATCCATGCTCCTAGTCCACTTGCAGTTGTTGCTCTTGTACCCACTGACATTGATCTGCCAGTCTTTGAGCTTGAACCTACTTTTGATGCTTCTAAACTTGTGAGGCTTGTTACTGCATGCTCTTCCACATCTGTGCCTATTATAGTACCACATGTTTTGTATCCTACTTCTACTTAGTTACATGGCTTTTTTCGTGAAGCATACCATTGCATTCAGTTCTCATATGCTCCGTTTTATGGGTCTCACTAATGGAGTCATTAGCAGACATTCACAGGGTATTGTTTTCTTTATTCCACATGTTAAGTAGAATTCTCATCATGACATTGGTTTTCAAGAAGATACTTCATAGGGATCACACATTGACAGAGCTCCTTTTTTTGTTTGCTCGAATATTTCTCAGGATCATGAGCAACAAATGAGTTTTACATTTTCACTCAGGCTTGAGAAACCTGAGATTTTAGCTATCAGACATGATCACCCTGACACACATTTTGATATTCTTTTACATGCACCCATTATACATTTTTCACCAAGTCATATGCAGGCATCTTGTTCATCCATCTATGTTGATTTGGGGTGGATATATGATCACTCGTGGAGACGACATAGGCATTCATTGAGAGGACTCTACATGCATAGCTCCTCCACCATTCGGCCTCTTGCTCCACTTTCTATACCTTTTGCATTGTGATGCTTCTTGTTTTAAGCATTTTTCTTTAATAGGTGTAGTGTATCTCTCTTGTTTGTTGAGAGATTTTGTATCTATATTTTTGACACTTTTGGCATGTTGATAGTCTCTCTTGTGGGGGAGCTATTCTGGTGGAGCCCAATGTTAGTTTGTCAGTTGTTTGAGTAGTTGTTTTGATAAATCATATAGATTTGTAGTGTCACTCCACCCATTCAGCAGAATAGGAGGGTGTAGTGTTGATCCTGCTTCTTGATTTTTGTCCTTGCCTTGTACCTTGACTTTTCTCTAGATTTTGTGTCCTTAGATTTTTGTTACTTTGGTTATTATTTTTGGATCATGGCACACCTATTTGTAGAACTTGATCGAATTATGTTTGGTAATTTTTTACACTTTTGACATCACTCCATTGACAGTCTTCTTGTATGGAGCTATTCTAGTGGAGCCCAATGTTAGTTGTTTTTGAGTTTTGTGATCAAGCAGTGGATTCAGACCACAGTGCACACCAAACTTCTTCAGCATTGTACGAGTTTTTTGAGCTGAGCTTCTTGGGATGCCTTGGAGTGGGTCTTTGCTCTTTTACTTTGTTGTTACTAGTTTTGGGTACCTTGCGGTGTTCCTTTTTTCCTAGTTATTTTACATGAGTACTTCATCAGGCCTAGTTGTTGGGACTCATACTGTGGACATGCCACATCTATTTTGGCCCTTCGCTTCACTTGAGGGGGGTGTCGAGTAGGTATTTACTTTAGCTCATGTTCACCTAGGTACTTTATTTACCTTTATTATATTTATCCTCACCCACTTATGTGTGTGGATATTTTTTTATCTTATTTAGATATTAGGAGATATTATCTAGTTGTTAGGTATCCTTGATCTATGGTATTGACTGGATCCTTGATGTTTAGTTCTCTCCTAAATCTATGGTCTTGACTAGTTCTTTGATGAATAGTTATTACCTTGATTTATGGCTTAATCTATGACCTTGACTGGTTCTTAGATTGTTACTCTTTGCCTATGTAAGTAAGGACCATTCTTAATGTATTACATTGAGTTCCATAATAATATATGATATTGTTTCTCATTTATTTGCAAAGTTTTATGTAAAGTTATTCCGGTGAATTACTTTCATCTTATTGATCATGGTGTTTAATTAGCATCCGTGTTCTTGACTTGGTATGATATGGTTATCATTCCTTTCAGGATTTAGGGTTGTGGGCTTACTATTGGGGTTTGTGGTTTAGCATTTATGACTAAGTTTTAAGGTTTTAGGTATAGGAGTTGTGATTTTGAAAAAGTCACTATTTGAAAATATCCACAATTTGAAGCAGTTAGGATTATAAAAAAAGTCATGATTTTTAAAAATCCTATATTTTTAGAGATTTTTAAAGTTATAAAGTCATGAATTTAAAAGTACACAATTTTCAAAAATTCGTAATTTTTTTAAATTCATGATTTTTTGAAAATTCATAATTTTTGATAAAGTCCCAATTCTATAAAAATTTGAAATTTTGAAAAAGTAAATATTAACAAAAAAATTGGGATTAAAAAATCTCTTCGATTTTATAATTTCGACTTATTTGAAAACTACACCTTTTTCTAAAATCCCGTCTTTTATTAAAATCCCAACTTTTCCAAAAATTTGGCTTTTTTGAAATCACGAATTTTTGAAATCCCAATTTTTCTTCGAAATCCCATCCTTTTCATAATCCCAACTTTTTGAAAATTTCAAATTTTTCAAAAACCCTATTTTTTTGAAATTCTATCTTTTCCTAAAAATATAAATTCTTTAAAATCCTAAATTTTTTAAAATTCACATATTTTTGGAATATAATGAATTTTTAAATATCATGACATATTCAAAAATCCATAATTTCTGGAAAATCTAAATTATTCAAACTCCCGACTTTTTTCTAAAAATCCTAATATTTTAAAAAAATTGAGATTTTTGAAACATGTGGTTTTAAAAAAAAGACTCAAATGGACACTGGAGCACAAGTTATGACCTTTTCACGTTCCTACAAATTTTGGCGCATGACTACATTTTTGAAAATTTGAGTTTTTTTTAGATTTTAATTTTTAAAAAATTGTAACTATTTCAAAAATTGTGATTTTTTTAAATAGCAATTTTTTTGAAAATCATAAATATTAAAAATTCATACTTTTTCAAAAATCCTGACTTATACAAAAATCTTAATTTTTCAAAAAATTTGACATTTTAAAAATCCCAACATTTTACAAAAATCTTGACTTTTCAAAAATATTGACTTTTTCGAAAATCTTCACTTCTACAAAATCACAAATTTTTGGAAAATCTCATATTTTTAAAATCCGTCTGTCTTTTCAAAATTGTAGACTCTTTAAAAATCTTGACTCTTCAAAAATGTGAAAAGCCCAAATCTTTTGAAAATCCCAACTTTTCAAAAATCTTGACTTTTTCGAAATATTCATTTTTCAAAAACCCCAACTTGTTTGAAAATCTGAACATTTTTAAATTCCCAACATTTTTAAATCTTGATGTCTTCAAAAATAACAACGTTGTTTAAAATTACAACTTTTTCAAAACTCCTTAATTTTTGAAAATCTCAAGTGTTCGAAAATCCCGACTTTTTCAAAAATCTTGATGTTTTGAAAATCCCAAGTTTTCAAAAATCAAACTTTTTCTAAATCTAACTATTTTGAGGTTTCAAGGTTGAGGTTTTAGGGCTAAGGGGATTTAGTGTTTAGGGTTTAGGTTTTTGGGCTATAGATTCAAGATTTAAGGTTTAGTGTTTAGGGTTTAGTGATAAGGGCTCGGGGCTCGTGGTTGAGGTCGGGGTTTAGGGTTAAGGTTAAGGGTTCGGGGATCAAGGTTTAGGTTTAAGAATTAGGTTTTACGATTCAAGGTTTTGGAATTTAGGGTTTATGGGTCACATTTTAGGGTTTGGGGTTTGAGGTTCAAGGTTTACAATTGAGGGTTTTTCATTTAGGGTTTAGGGTTCTCGGTTTATGATTGAGGGTTTAGTATTTAGGATTTAACATTTAGGGTTTTAGGGATTAAGACTCAGAATTTTAGGTTTAGGAGTAATAAGAGGTTAAGATTTAGGGTTTATATGGTATTAGTGTTTAGGGTTTAAGGTGTAGGGGTCGGTGTTTAGGATTTAGGTCTCAAAGTGTTCATGATTGAGAGTCCATTTTCGTGGTTCAAGGTTTAGGGTTTAGGGTTTTGGCTTTGGGCTCATAGTTCAAGTTATAGGGTTAGGCCTAAGGTTTTAGGTTCAACTTTTTAGTCTTTAGGGTTTTAGAGTTAGGGTTAGGGGTTTAGGGTTTAAGTCTTAAGGTTTAGGATTTAGGCTTCATGGCCCTGGGGATAAGGATTTAGAGTTTAGAGTTTAGGTTTTACGATTTAGGGGTTTGTGTTTATGGTTTATTAGTTGAGGGTTTAGGGTTGATGATTTAGTCTAAGGGTTTAAAGTTAAAGATTTAGGGATATTGGCTTAGTGTTTAGGATATTAAAAATAGGGACTTTTTAGAATATCCGATTTATTCAAAAATCTTGACTTTTTAAAAATGCCGAATTTTAAAACCTCAACTTTATAAAAAAATGCCGCTTTTATGAAAATCCTTTTTTTTTTAAAAAAATGTGTTTTTTTCAAAATCACAAATATTAAAAATCGGGCTTTTTTGAATATCCTTAATTTTTCAAAATTTGAAGTTTCTCAAAATCTTCACTTTTACAAAATAACGACATTTTGGAAAATCTCAAAAATTTAAAATCATGTCTTTTCAAAAATATTAACATTTTTTAAAATGTTGATTCTTTGAAAATGCGTAAAGTCCAACTCATTCGAAAATCCCAACTTTTTAAAAATATGGACTTTTTTGAAATATTCATTTTTGAAAACCCCAACTTGTTTGAAAATCTGAAATTTTTTCAAAGTCCCAACATTTTTTAAATCTTGATGTTTAGGAAAATAACAACTTTGTTTAAAATTGTAACTTTTTCAAAAGACGTGAAAATCTCAAGTTATTTAAAATCCCAAGATTTTCAAAATCTAAATATTTTATGGTTTCTAGGTTTAGGGTTTAGGTTTTTGAGTTTAGGATTTAGGATTTAGGGTTTAGGGTTTAGTGTGTTTAGGGCTCAAGGTTCAAGATTTTGAGGTTTTAGGTTCGGGGATCAAGGTTTAGTGTTTGAGAGTTAGGTTTTAGGGATTATGGTTTATGGTTTTGGGTTTAGGGTTTTGGGTTAGAATTTAGGGATTAGTTTTTAGGGTTTGGGGTTCAATTATTATAGTTGATGGTTTATGGTTTTAGGGTTTAAGACTTAGAATTTAGGGTTTAGGAGAAATTAGAGCTTAAGGTTTAGGGTTTATAGGGTATAGGGCTCAAAGTTTAGGGTTTAGGGTTTAGGTCTCGAGTTTCATGGTTGACGTTCTAAGGCTCGGGGTTCGTGGTTTAGGTTTACGAGTTTAGGATTTAGGGATTAGGTCTCTAGCTAAAGGTTTAGGTTAAAGTGTAAAGTCACGATTTCAAAAATATCTTGATTTTGAAAAAGTTAGGATTTTGAAAAAGTCATGATTTTCAAAACGTTTGTATTTTAAAAGATTTTGAAAGTGATAAATTCATGAATTTAAAAAGTTCACAATTTTTAAAAACTTGTGATTTTTTAAAAAATTGTAATTTTTTTAAAAGTCACTATTTTATAAAAAGTTTTAGTTTTGACAAAGTAAATATTTTTAAAATGTTAGGATTTTTTTAAAATAGGATATTAAAAAAGGTGGGATTTGAAAATTTCTTCAGCGTTGTAATTCTCGACTTATTTGAAAATTGCACCTTTTCTGAAAATCCCAACTTTCCCAAAAAATTTCACTTTTTTGAAATCACTAATTTTGTGAAACATGTTATGACACACAAAGCATGAATAATTGAAACATGTGGAAAAAAAATAGACTCAAACGGACACCCGGAGCACAAGTTATGACCTTTTCAAGTTCTTGTTATTTTAAGAGCATCACTACATTTTGGAAATCTTGACTCTTCTGAGATTATAACTTTTTCAAAAATCCCAACTATTTCAAAAATTGTGACCTCTTCAAAAATATAAAAAACTTTTTAAAAAATCCCATCTTTTTAAAAATTCTTGAATTTTCTAAAATCTCAACGTTATACAAAATGAAGACTTTTTTGAAAATCATTACTTTTAAAAATATATATATATTCCCGAAAATAGAAAATATTCAAAATTGGGACTTTTTTGAATATCCCGACTTATTCAAAAATCCTGATTTTTTCAAAAAAATTGACGTTTTAAAAATCTCAATAGTTTCAAAAATATAGACTTTTTTAAAATCTTGACTTTTTAGAAAATATTCACTTTTACAAAATCACAAATTTTTGGAAAATCTCAAATATTTTTAAATCCCATGTTTTTAAAAATCCTACCTTTTTAGAAAATGTTGGCTTTTTTAAAAAAGATGACTCTTCTAAATTGTGAAAAGCCCAACTCTTTCGAAAATCCCAAATTTTCAAAAACCCCGACATGTTTGAAAATATTGAACATTTTTAAAGTCCCAACATTTTTTAAATCTTGATGTTTTCAAAAATAACAACTTTGTATTTATGACTTTATTTTGTATTTAGGGTTTAGGACTGATGATTTACGATTGAGGGTTTAGTATTTAGGATTTAACATTAAGGTTTTTACAATTTAAGACTCAGAATTTAGGGTTTACGAGTAATTAGAGCTTACGATTAAGGGTTTATAGGGTATAGGGCTCAGAGTTTAGGTTTTAAGGCATAGGGTCATCAAGGTTTAGGGTTTAGGTCTCAAAGTTTGAGGTTTTGGGTTATGAGTTAAGGGTTTAGGCTTTAGGTCTCTAGCTAAAGGTTTAAGGTTTATGGCCGAGGGTTTAGGGTTTAGGACTCAATGTTAAGGGTTTATGGTTTATGGTTTAGGATCTAGGGTTTTCGACTTACCGTTTACGACTTAGGTTTCTGGTTTTAGGCTTTAGGCTTTAAGCTTTGTGATTTTGAAAAAGCAACGATTTAAAAAATATCTCAAATTAGAAATAGGTACGATTTCAAAAAAGTCATTATTTTCAAAGATTTTGAAATTGATAAAGTAATGTATTTCAAAAAATTCATTATTTTCATAATCCTAAATTTTTTGAAATCCTCAACTTTTTCAAAAACCCTAAAAAAAATTTAAATTCAAACTATTTTAGAATTATAAAATTGTATCTTTTTCTAAACTAGCAAATTCTTTAACATCCTAATTTTTTTGAAATTCACAACTTTTTGGAAAATAATGACTTTTTCAAAAAACATGATAAATTCAAAAATCTAAAATTTCCGGAACATCTAAATTATTAAAACTCTTGATTTTTTTTGAAAATCCTAATATTTTTAAAAAGTTGACATTTTTGAAACATGTGGTTTAAAACAAACAAACCTTTTATAGTTCCTGCTATCGGAGTAACAATACATTTTTGAAATCTTGATTTTTTTTTAGATTATAACCTTTTTGAAAATCCCAACATTTTTGAAAATTGCTAATATTAAAAATCGGGACTTTTTCAAATATCCTAACTTATTAAAAAAATCTTAAGTTTTCGAAAATCTTGACTTTTCAAAATCCTTACTTTTTTGAAAATCTTCTCTTTTACCAAATCACGACTTTTTGGAAAATCTCAATTTTTAAAAATCCTGTCCTTTGAAAAATCCCAACTTTTTTTAAAATGTCATGTTGTTGTAAAATCTAGACTCTTCAAAAATTAGACTCTTTAAAAATGTGAAAAGTTCAATCCTTTTGAAAATCCCAACTTTTCAAAAATCCTGACTTTTCCAAATATTTGTTTTTTTAAAACCCCAACTTGTTTGAAAATCTAAACATTTACAAAGTCCTAACATTTTAAAATTTTCATGTTTTCAAAAATGAAAACTTTCTTTAAAATTGTAACTTTTTCAAAAGTTGTGGCTTTTTAAAAATCTCAAGTTTTCTAAAATCCTGACTTTGTAAAAATATTTAATTTTTTAAAATCCCAAGTTTTTTAAAATACCAACATTTTCCAAATCTAATTTTTTAAAGGTTTCTAGGTTGAGGGTTTAGGTTGTAGTGTTTAAGGTTTAGGGTTAAGCTCAAGGTTTAGGGTCAAGGGTTAGGGGATTTAAGGCTCAAGTTTTAGGGTTTGGGTTTGAGGTTTACAACTTAGACTTTTACATTTAGGGTTTAGGGCTCATGGTTTAGGATTAAGGGTTTAGTATTTAGGATTTAGCATATAGGGTTTAGGCACAATTAGAGCTTAATTTTTAGGTTTTATAAGGTATAAGGTTCATAGTTTATGGATTAGGGCGTAGGGGTTAGGGTTAAGGGTTTAGGTCTCAGTGTTCATGGTTGAGGGTCCATTGTTTAGGGCTCGGGGTTTAGGGGTTTTGCATTTCTTGTTTAGGGTTTAGGGTTTAGGCTTCATGGCTTAGGGATCAGGGTTTAGGGTTTATGGTTTAAGGTTTGGGGTTTAGAGTTTAGGTTTTACGATTTAGGGATTTGGGTTTAGGGTTTATGGTTTAAAGTTTGGGGTTTAGAGTTTAGGTTTTACTATTTAAGGATTTGAGTTTATGGTTAATGGCTTAGGGTTTAGGGTTTAGGATCGGTGTTAAGGGTTAATGATTTATGGTTTGAAATTTAGGGTTTTGGGATTAGTGTTTAGGATGTTATGGTTTACTGGTTTAGCGTTTACGACTCATGATTTTGAAAAAGTCATGATTTAAAAAATATCCTGATTTTAAAATAGTTAGGATTTTTAAAAAAGTCATGATTTTAAAAATTTTATATTTTCAAAGATTTTGAAAGTGATAAAGTCCTGAATTTAAAATTTTCACATTTAAAAAAAACTCGTGAATTTTTTAAATTCATAATTTTCAAAAAAGTATGATTTTTTAAAATGTTGGAATTTTCGAAAAGTAAAGATTTTTAAAATGTTAGGATTTTAAAAAAATAGGATATTCAAAATAGTTGGGATTTAAAAATCTCTCAAGTTTTGCGATTCCCAACTTATTTAAAAATGCACCTTTTTTCAAAATCTTGTCTTTTTGAAAATTCTAAATTTCTCAAAATTCATTACTTATTCAAAATCTCGACTTTTTTGAAATCTTGATTTTTCTTCGAAATCCTAACCTTTGATAATCCTGATTTTTTTGAAAATCTCAACTTTTTCAAAAACCATTAAATTTTTGACGTCAAATTTTTTTAGAATTATGAAATTCTATCTTTTTCTAAAATTGCAAATTCTTTAAAATCCTAAATTTTTTAAAATTCACAACTTTTTTGAAAATAATGACTTTTTCAAAAATCATGACATATTCAAAAATCCATAATTTATGGAAAATCTAAAAGTATTCAAACTCATGACTTTTTAAAAAATCATAATATTTTTAAAGTTAAGATTTTTAAACATGTGGTTTAAAAAATAAGACTCAAATGGACACCCAGAGCACAAGTTATGACATTTTCAAGTTCCTACTAATTTTGGCGCATCACTACATTTTTAAAATCTTGATTCTTTTTAGATTATAACTTTTCAAGAATTCCAATTTTTATAATATCGTAACTATTTCAAACAATACGGACGTTTTGAAAACCAAATTTTTTAAAAATTCCTAAATTTTCTAAAATCTCAACATTATCAAAAATGCTGACTTTTTTGAAAATCTTACATATTAAAAAAATTATATTTTTGAAAATCGTATACATTAAAAATCGAGACTTTTTCGAATATCCTGACTTATTCAAAAATCCTAACTTTTAAAAAAATTGACATTTTAAAAATCCCAACATTTTCAAAATCTTTACTTTTTTGAAAATCCTAACTTTTCAAAAATCTTAACTTTTTCAAAATCATGACTTTTGTAAAATCAAGACTTTTTGGAAAATCCAATCTTTTCAAAATTTCTAACTTTTTTAGATATGTCAAGTTTTTCAAAAATCTCACCTTTTTCAAAAATCTAGATTCTTCAAAAATCTTGACTCTTCAAAAATGTGAAAAGCAAACTCTTTCGAAAATCCCAACTTTTCTAAAATCTTGACTTTTTCAAATATTCATTTTTAAAAACCCCAACTTGTTTGAAAATTTGAACATTTTCAAAGTCCCAACATTTTTTAAATCTTGATGTTTTCAAAAATAACAACTTTGTTTAAATTTACAACTTTTTCAAAACTCATGACTTTTTTGAAAATCTCAAGTTTTTTAAAATCCTTGTCTTTTTCAAAAATGTTGACTTCTTCAAAATCAAGTTTTTAAAATACCAACTTTTTCCAAATCTAACTATTTTAAGGTTTCTAGGTTTAGGGGATATATTGTTGAGGGTTTAGGTTTTAGTGTTTAGAGTTTAAGGATTGAGGCTTAGGGCTTAGGGTTTAGGGTTTATGGTTGAGGTTCAAGATTCAAGGAATAAGGTTTAGGGTTTAAGAATTAGGTTTTAGGGTTTTGGGGTTTAGGGTTTAGGGATCATGGTTTATGATTGAGGGTTTAGTATTGAGCATTTAGGGTATTAGGGTTTAAGACTAAAAATTTAGGGTTTGGGAGTAATTAGTGCTTAAAGTTTAGGGATTAGAATTTATGGTTTAGGGGGTGTAAGGTTCATGGTTGAGGGTCCATGGCTCAAGGTTCGAGTTTTACGGTTATGATTTTATAATTTAGGTATGAGAATTTTGGCTTAGGGCTTACGGTTCAAGGTATACAATTTAGGGTTTAGGGTTAGGCCTATAGATTTTGGGTTCACTATGGAGTTCACTATTTAGGGTTTAGGGTGTAATGCTCGTGGTTAGGGGTTTGGGTTTAGGGCTTAGTGTTTATAGTTTTGGCTTCATGGCTCAAGGATCAGGGTTTAGGGTTTATGGTTTAAGGTTTGGGGTTTAGAGTTTACGTTTTATGATTTAGAGATTTGGGTTTATGGTTTATGGCTGAGGGTTTAGGGTTTAGGATTAAGTGTTTAGGGTTTATGGTGTATGATTTAGGGTTTTGGATTAGTGTTTATGATGTTGGGGTTTAGGGTTTAGCGTTTACGACTCAAGTTTTTGGTTTTAGGGTTTTAGTGTTTAGGGGTTGTGATTTTGAAAAAGTGGGGATATAAAAATATCCCAATTTTAAAACAGAGATAGGATTTCAAAAAGATAAGATTTTTAAAAACTCGTATTTTCACATATTTTTAAATTGATAAAGTCATGAATTTAAAAAGCTCACAATTTTTTAAAAACTCATGATTTTACAAGATTCGTAATTTTTGAAAAAGTCATGATTTTATAGAAAGTTGGAAGTTTGAAAAATAAATATTTTTAAAATGTTAGGATTTTTAAAAAATTAGGATATTCAAAACATTTGGGATTTAAAAATCTCTTTAGTTTTTAATTCCTAACTTATATGTAAGATTTTTGAAACAAGTAGTTAAATAAAAGGACTCAAACGGAAACTCGGAGTATAAGTTATGAACATTTCAAGTTCCTGCTAATTTTGGCACATCAGTACATTTTTGAAATCTTGACTCTTTTGAGATCATAACTTTTCAAAAATCCCAACTTTTTGAAAATCACAACCATTTCAAAATTTGTGACGTTTTCGAAAATCAAAACTTTTTTAGAAATCCCAACTTTTTAAAAATTCCTTAATTTTCTAAAATCTCAACTTTATAAAAAGTTTGAGTTTTTTTAAAATCCTTACTATTTTAAAAAATTATATTTTCTCGAAAATTGTAAATTTTAAAAATCGGGACTTATCCTAACTTATTCTAAAATCCTATCTTTTTAAAAATTCTTGACGCTTTGAAAATCCCAACAATTTCTAATGTATTGACTTTTTTAAAAAAAGCTAACATTTTTGAAAATCTTCATTTTTACAAAATCATGACTTTTTGGATGATCTTAAATTTTTAAAATCCCATCTTTTCAAAAATCCTAACTTTTTTGCAAATGTCGATTTTTTCAAAAATCTTGACTTTTTCAAAAATCCAGACTCTTCAAAAATTTGACTCTTCAAAAATTTGAAAATAACAACTTTTTTAAAATTGTAACTTTTTAAAAGTCATGACTTTCTTGAAAATATCAAGTTTTTTAAAATCCCGACTTTTTGAAAATCCTAAGTTTTTTAAAATACTAACTTTTTCCAAATCAAACTATTTTAAGGTTTCTATGTGGAGGGTATAAGGCTCAGGGAATATAGTGTTGAGTGTTTATGTTTTTGGGCACCGGATTCAAGGTTTAGGGTTGGGGTTCAGGGTTTAGTGTTGAGGTTTAGGGTTCGGGGATCAAGATTTTGGGTTTAAGAATTAGGTTTTAGGGTTTAGGATTTTGGGGTTTAGTGTTAAGGGTTAGGATTTAGGGATTAGGTTTACGGTTTAGGTTTCGATGTTTATGGTTGAGGGTTTTACATTTATGGTTTAGGGATCATGGTTTACGATTGAGGGTTTAAGACTCAAAATTTAGGGTTTAGGAGAAATTAGAGCATAAATTTTATAGGGTATAGGTCTAAAAGTATAGGATTTAGGGCGGAGGGGTCGGGGTTAAGGTGTCAGTGTTCATTGTTCATTGTTGAGGGTCCATGGCTTAGGGTTAGAGGTTTTGGGTTATGAGTTTAGGGTTAAGGATTTAGGTCTCTACTTAAAGGTTTAAGGCTTAGGGATCACGGTTTTAGGTATAGGGTTAAGGGTTTAGGGTTAGGCCTAAGGCTTTAGGGTTTAGGGTTTAAGGGTGGTTAGGGGTTTAGAGTTTAGGATTCATTTAATCGGGGATCAAGCTTTAAGGTTTAGTTAAGCTTTGGGGTATAGAGTTTAGGTTTTACGATTTAGGGATTTGGGTTTATGGTTTATGGCTTATGGTTTAGGTTTTAGTATTCGGTGTTAAGGGTTTGTGGTTTATGGTTTATGGTTTAGGATTTAAGGTTTTGGGATTAGTATTTAGGATGTTGGGGTTTAGGGTTTAGATTTTACGAATCAGGTTTCAAGTTTTAACGTTTAGGGTTTAGGGTTCACGATTTTGAAAAAGTCACGATTTTAAAAATATCATGAATTTTTTGAAATCCCAACCTTTTCATATTCTTGACTTTTTGACAAACTCAAATTTTTCAAAAACCCCGATTTTTTTTTAAATTTGAACATTTTTAGAATTATGAAATTTTATCTTTTTCTAAAATTCAAATTTCTTAAAATCCTAAAGTTTTTTAAATTCACAACATTTTGGAAAATAAGGAATTTTTCAATAATCATGACATATTCAAAAATCTAACATTCTAGAAAATCTAAATTATTTAAACTCCCGACTTTTTTTTGAAAATCCTGATATTTTAAAAATGTTGAGATTTATTAAAACACGTGGTTTAACAAAAATGCGCTCAAACAAACACCTAGAGCACAAGTTATGACCTTTTCAAGTTCTTGCTAATTTTGGAGCGTCACTACATTTTTGAAATCTTAAATTTTTCGAGATTATAAATTTTTTGAAAGTCCCAACTTTTTCAAAAATCGCAACTATTTAAAAAATCGTCACGTTTTAAAAAATTAAAGTTGTTTAAGAAATCCCAACTTTCTAAAAATTGTAAAATTTTCTAAAATCTCAAATTTTATCAAAAATGGCAACTTTTTTAAAATCCTTATTTTAAATTTTTTTTTGAAAATTACAAATATTAAAAATCAGTACTTTTTCGAATATCCTGACTCTTTCAAAAATATTGACATTTGAAAAATCTCAACATTTTCCAAAATCTTAGCTTTTTTAACAATCCTTACTTTTCAAAAATCTTGAATCTTGAATTTCAAAAATCCCGTCTTTTTCAAAAATATTCACTTTTTCAAAATTCAAAGTTTTCAAGAAGAATGAAATTCTAAGTTTTTCTAAAATTATAAATTCTATTAAATGTTTAATTTTTGAAATTCATAACTTTTGGAAAATAATGACTTTTAGAAATCATGACATATTCAAAAATCCAGAATTTCTAGAAAATTTAAATTTCTCAAATTCCTAACTTTTTTGAAAATCCTAATATTTTAAAAAAGTTGATATTTTTGAAACATGTGGTTTCAAAAAAAACGGCTCAAACGGACACCTGGAGCACATGGTATGACCTTTTTATGTTGGTGCTAATTTTTGCACATCACTACATTTTTGAATTCTTGACTCTTTTGAGATTATAAATTTTTCAAATATCCTAACTTTTCCGAAAATAAAAAGTATTTCAAAAATTGTGATGTTTTCGAAAATCAAAAACCTTTCAAAAATCCCAACTTTTTAAAAAATTCCTAAAATTTCCATTTATAAAAAATGCTGACTTTTTTGAAAATCCTTACTTCTAAAAACAATTATATTCTTTCGAAAATTACAAATATTAAAAATCAAGAATTTTTTAAAAATCCCGAATTCATAAAAATCTTGACTTTTTCAAAAATCTTGACATTTTAAAAATTCTAACATTTTCCAAAATCTTGACATTTTTGAAAATCCTGACTTTTCAAAAATCGACTTTTTGAAAATCTTCATTTTACAAAAATCCATTTTATTTTGATAATGTCGAGCATTTAGGGTTTAGGGTAGAGCTTAAGGTTTAGGGCTCATAATTTATGATTTAGGAAATAGGGGTCATGGTTTAGGGTTTAGTACTCGGTGTTCATGGTTAAAGATCTATGGCTCGGGGTTCGATGTTCGGGGTTATGAGTTTATAGTTTAGGGTTTAGGTCTTTAGCTATACTTTTAGGGACAAGGATTTTGGCTTAGGGCTCATGGTTCAAGGTATAATAAGGTTTAGGGATTAGGTTAAGTCTAAGGCTTTTAGAGTTCACTAATTAGGGGGTTTTTAGGGGGTTTATGGTTTAAGGTTTGGGGTTTAGAGTTTAGTTTTTATGATTTAGGGATTTGGGTTTATGGTTTATGACTGAGGGTTTAGGGTTTAGGATTCAAAGTGTTAAGGATTTGTGGTTTATGGTTTATGATTTAGGGTTTTGGGTTTAATGTTTAGGATGTTGTGTTTATGGTTTAGTGTTTACTAATCAAGAATCAAGTTTTAGGATTTAGGAGTCACAATTTTGAAAATTTTAGGATTTTAAAAATCCCAATTTTGAAACAAATAGGATTTTGAAACATATAAGATTTAAAAAAAAAAAAATTATTTTCACTTATTTTCAAAGTGATAAAGTCATGAACTTAAAAAGCTCATAATTTAAGAAAAAGTCGTGATTTTTTTAAAATTCGTAATTTTCCAAAAATTTATGATTTTATACAAAATTGGAAGTTTGAAAAAGTAAAGATTTTTAAAATTTTAGGATTTTTAAAGAAATTAGGATATTCAAAACATTTGGGATTAAAAATCTCTTCAATTTTGTAATTCCCCACCTCTTCATAATCGACTTTTTATTAATCTCAACCTTTTCAAAAACCCTAAAAAATTTTAAATTCAATTATTTTTACAATTATGAAATACAATCTTTTTCTAAAATTTTAAAATCTCTAAAATCTCGATTCTTTTGAAATTCACAACTTTTTGGAAAAAACTGGTATTTTGAAAAATCATGACATACTCAAAAATCTAGATTTTTTTGGAAAATCTAAATTATTCAAACTCATGATTTTTTTTTTGAAAACCCTGATATTTTAAAAAAGTTAAGATTTTTGAAACAAGTGGTTAAAATACCAAACTCAAATGGACAACCAGAGAACAAGCTATGACCTTTCCAAATTCCTTATAATTTTGGCGCATCACTACATTTTTTAAATCTGGACTCTGTTGAGATTATAACTTTTCGAAAATCCCAACTTTTTCAAAATTGCAACTATTTCAAAAATCGTGACATTTTCGAAAATTAAAACTTTTTTAGAAATCCCAACTTTTTAAAAACTTTTGAATTTTCTATAATCTAAACTTTATCATAGAAAATGCTGACTTTTTGGAAAATCCTTACTTTTTAAAAAAATTATATTTTCTTGAAAATTGTAAATAATAAAAATTGGGACTTTTCCTCTTATTAAAAAATCCTGTCTATTTAAAAAATCTTGAATTTTTAAAATTCCCAACATTTTCCAAAATATGTATTTTTTTGAAAATGCCAACATTTTTTAAAAAACTGACTTTTTCAAAATCTTCATTTTTACAAAATCACGACTTTTTAAAAATCTCAAAATTTTAAAATCCCATATTTTCAAAAATCCTAACTTTTTCCAAGATGTCGATTTTTTCAAAAACCTTGACTTTTTAAAAAATCCAGGACTCTTCAAAATGTGAAATAACAACTTTTTTGTAAAATTGTAACTTTTTCAAAAGTCGTGACTTTTTTGAAATCAAGTTTTTGAAAATCCCAAGTTTTTAAAAATACCGTCTATTTCCAATTCTAGCTATTTAAAGGTTTCTACATTGAGGGTTTAGGGCTTAAGGGATATAGTGTTGAGGGTTTAGGGATTAGGTCTCAAGGCTCAAGGTTAAGGGTTCAGGGATCTAAATTTAGGGTTTAGGTATCGGTTTTACGGTTTAGAGTTCGAGGTTTATGGTTGAAGGTTTTACATTTACGATTTATGGCTCATGGTTTAATATTTAGGATTTAACATTAGGTGTTTTAGGATTTATGAAAGGAACGATAAGAAGATTGTTCCAAGCCGTGATCTCAGATGATAATAGCACACCACATTAGATTTGTAAAGTAGAAGTCTTAAAATACCATATATGAAAATCTATCATAATCCATAATCTCAATACATTACAATAGAATGACTTGAATTATTCAATAAGAAAGATGTACATATAGGAGGAGGGAAGTGCAACTACTACCTAAATTAGTGGTGAAGAACTCCCACTAACTGATACTTGTAGTTAACTTCAAAAGACTAGTAAGCTAACTCAACACACCTTGTACGCTAACTCCACATAACTAGTACACCTAAGCAAGCTAACCCAACAAGTGTAGGGCTAAGATAAGTATACGAATTATCGTAATAAATAAATAAAAGGATAAATAATAACCTACACTAACACCCTATCGTAAGTATAACTTAGGTGGGAGAAAAAGAAGGTGGGTCCAGGCAACAAGGCCTGATGAGGTACCCACGTACAATAACTGGGAAAAATAGACACCGCAAGGTACCCAAAACTAGTAATAACAAAGTAGAGAGAAAAATCCTGCTGCAAGATATCCTTAGAAGCTCGACTCCAAAAACTTGTACAATGTTGAAGAAGTGTGGTGCACACTATGGTCTGAATCCACTGCTCGATCATATAACTCAAAAATAACTGACACTGGGCTTCATAACAATAGCTCCATGCAAGGAGACTGTCAATGGAGTGATGTCAAAAAGTGAAAACAAACACCAAACATAATTTGATCAACTGCTACAAATAGGTGTGCCACGATCCAAGAAAAACCAAGGCAATAAGGCAAGGACACGAGATCCAAATAAATAGGAGTGCCACGATCCAAGAAAAAGCCAAGGTAACAAGGCAAGGGCACGAAACCCGAAGAAGTAGTATCAACACCACACCCTCCCATACTGTAGAATGGGTAGAGTGACACCACATATCTATATGAGTTGTCAAAATCAACTACTCGAACATTGACAAACTAACACTGGGCTCCACCAGAATAGCTCCCCCACAAGAGAGACTATCAACATGCAAAAAAAGTGTTGAAAATACAGATCTAAAATATCTCAACAAACAAGAGAGATATAAATGTATACACCCATAGATACAAGAATGTAATACCCAAAATTTTAGGATGTTGGGCTCACCCGAAAATGTATCCACAAGTGATCACAACACCCTCCCAAATTTTACATTTTATAATCAAGTGCATGTAAATATTACAATGAGTAACATTACCTTTTACATTTGAAATATGTGTATAAAAATGTCACCAATGTGTAGATCTTGAAAAAATACACAATTTAAAATAAAAGATCACCTTAATCTCGAGCTACGGATCAAAAGTTATGAGCTCTACAATGTTTTGCTATTAAAATAATATTTTAATGTTGATCTTTTTAAAAGGTACACGTGACACCCAAATGTCCAAAGGGTAAAAGAGTGCATCCACATGATACATGCTTGCGACCAAAGGATAAAAGCCTGTGCCCAAAACCTAAAATGTCCAGAGGGTAAATCATTGCATCTAGAGGGTACACACTTATATCCAATGGATAAAAGAATGCACCCAGAGGGTATAGATCTACGTCCAATGGATAAAAGACTGCATCTAAAACCAAAATACCTAGAGGGTAAAAGAATGCATCCTGGAAGGTACACGCTTATATCCAATGGATAAAAGAATGCACCCATAGGGTATAGATCTGCATCCAGTGGATAAAAGACTACATCCAAAACTGAAATACCTAGAGGGTAAAAGAATGCATTCAGAAGGTACATGCTTATATCCAATGGATAAAATAATGCACCCATAGGGTACAGATCTGCATCTAGTGGATAAAAGACTGCATCCAAAACTGAAATACCTAGAGGGTAAAAGAATGCATCCGGAAGGTACACGCTTATATCCAATGGATAAAAGAATGCACCTATAGGGTATAGATATGCGTCCAGTGGATAAAAGACTACATCCAAAACTGAAATACTCAAAGGGTAAAAGAATGCATCCGGAAGGTATATGATTATATCTAATGGATAAAAGAATGCACTAAGATTTGATTGTCTCAAAACATGGTCAAGTTTACAGTTGATTCTATGGTTTTGACACCTTCCAAATCCAATGGCACACTCCATTTTGCATAAAAATTCATGTTATAGAAAAGTGCTAACAAAATCTAAATACATGAAAAAATAAACTCTTGCTTGTAAAGAAAAACTTATAGATGGATGTCTACATCATCTATAGCTCTGATACCATGAAAGGAACAATAAGAAGATTGTTCCAAGCCGCAATCTTAGATGATAATAGCACACCACATTAGATTTGCAAAGCAGAAGAGATAAAATACCATATATGGAAATCCATCATAATCCATAATGCTCAATACATTACAATAGAATGACTTGAATTATTCAATAAGAAAGATGTAGATATAGGAGGAGGGAAGTGCAACTACTACCTAAATAAGTGGTGAAGAACTCCCACTAATTGATACTTGTAGTTAAGTTAACTCTAAAAGACTAGTAAACTAACTCCACTTAACTGAGAAGCTAACTCAACACAACTAGTACGCTAACTCCCCACAAGTAGTACACCAAGCAAGTTAACCCAACAAATGTATGAATTATCCTAATAAAAAAATAAAAGGATAAATAATAACCTAAACTAACAATTTAAACTTAGAATTTAGGGTTTAGGATTAATTAGAGCATAAGGTTTATAGGGTATGTGTCTTAGTGGTAATGGTTTAGGGTTTAGGTCTCATAGTGCATGGTTGAGGGTCCATGGCTCGGGGTTCGAGGTTCTGGGTTACGAATTTAGGGTTTAGTGTTTTGGCTTAGGATTCACAGTTCAAGGTATAAGATTTAGTGTTTAGAGTTATGCCTAAGGATTTAAGTTTCAATGTTTAGGTTTTAGGGTTTAAAGCTCGGGGTTTGGTGTTAGTGCTTAAGGGTTAAGGGTTTAGGGTTCATGACTCGTGGGGTTTAGGGTTTATGGGTTAAGGTTTAGGGTTTAAAGTTTATGGGATTTATGGAATAAGGTTTTTAGGTTTTACAATTTAGGGTTTTGCATTTATGGTTTAGGATTTAGGGTTTAGGGTTTAGCATTTATGACACACGGAGTTTGGTTTTACGGTTTAGGTGTCGTGATTTTGAAAAAGTCACGATTTAAAAAATATCTCGATTTTGAAGTAGTTAGGATTTCAAAAAAATTGTCACTTTCAAAAATTTGGTATTTTCAAAGAATTTAAAATTGATAAAGTCATGAATTTAAAAAGTTTACAATTTTTAAAAACTTTTGATTTTGTAAAAATTCGTAATTTTGAAAAAGTCATGATTTTATAAAAAGTTGGAATTTTGAACTAGTAAAGTTTTTGAAAATGTTAGGATATTAAAAGAAATTGCATATTCAAAACAATTGGGAACTAAAATCTATTCTATTTTTGTAATTCTCCGACTTATTTGAAAATCGCACCGCTTTTTCAAAATCTTATCTTTTTTGAAAATCCCAACTTTCTCAAAAAATTTGGTATTTTGAAATCACAACCTTTTTTAAATCCCAATTTTTGAAATTTAACGTTTTTGAAAATCTATAATTTTTAAAAAACCCTAAAATTTTGAAATTCAAACTTTTTTAGAATTATGAAATTCTATCTTTTTATAAATTTACAAATTCTTTAAAATCCTTTTTTTTAAATTCAAAACTTTTTGGAAAATAATGACTTTTCCAAAAGTCATGACATATTCTAACTACCAACTTTTTTTTGAAAATTCTAATATGTAAAAAAGTAGAGGATTTTGAAACAAGTGGCTTAAAAAAAGGACTCAAACGGAAACCTTGAGCACAAGTTATGAGCTTTTGAAGTTCTTGATAATTTTGGCACATTACTGCATTTTTGAAATCTTGACTTTTTTGAGATTATAAATTTTCAAAAATCACAACTATTCAAAAAATTGCGATGTTTTTAAAAATTCAAAACATTTTTAGAAATTCCAACTTTTAAAAATTCCTAAATTTTCTAAAATCTCAACTTTATAAAAATGCCGACTTTTTTGAAAATCCTTACTTTTTAAAAAAAATTATATTTTTTCAAAATCAGACTTTTTGAATATCCATATTTTTCAAAATTCTTGACATTTTAAAATCCCAACATTTTCTAAAATTTTGACTTTTTTTAAAATCCCGACTTTTCAAAAATCTTCACTTTTACAATATCACGACTTTTTGAAAATTTGAATTTTTTCAAAATCATGTCTATTAAAAATCCTTACTCTTGAAAAATGTTAAAAGCCCAATTCTTTCAAAAATCCCAACTTTTCAAAAATATTGAATTTTTTAAAATATACATTTTTCAAAAACCCCAACTTGATTGAAAATTTGAACATACTCAAAGTCCCAACATTTTAAAAATCTCAAATGTTTTAAAATCTCATCTTTTCAAAAATCTTAATTTTTTTGAAAATGTCAAGTTTTTTAAAATCTTTACTTTTTCAAAAATCCAAACTCTTCAAAAATGTAAAAAGTCCAACTCTTTTGAAAAACCCAACTTTTCAAAACTCTAATTTTTTTAGATATTCATTTTTCAAAAACCCCAATTTGTTTGAAAATCTAAACATTTTCAAAGTCTAACCATTTTTAAATCTTTATGTTCTCAAAAATAACAAATTTGTTTAAAATTACTGATTTTTCAAATGTCGTGACTTTTTGAAAATCTCATCTTTTTGAAAATCGTGACTATTTAAAACATCTTGACTTTTTAAAAATCCCTTGTTTTTCAAAATACCAACTTTTTCTAAATCTAACTATTTTAAGGTTTCTAGGTTTAGGGTTTAAGAGATTTAGTGTTTAGTGTTTAGCTTTTTAGGCTCAAGATTTGAGGTTTAGGGTTTAGTGTTTAGGGTTTAGGAATTAAGGCTCGGGGTGTAGGGTTTAGGGTTCAAAGTTGGTGCATCACTACATATTTGAAATCTTAAGGTTTTTTAGATTATCACTTTTTCAAAAATCTCAATGTGGGCTCAATAGTCTAGGTTTTGGGTTTAGTGTTTAAGATTTAGGAATTAGGGTTCAGGATCAAGGTTTAGCGTTTAGGTATTAGGTTTTAAGGTTTTGGGATTTAGGGATCAGGTGTTAGGGTTTGCGGCTCAAGGTTTATGGTTGAGGGTTTTGCATTTAGGGTTTAGGGCTCATGGTTTACGATCGAGGCTTTTAGGGTTTTGGAGTAATACGAGCTTAAGGTTTAGGGCTCAAAATTTATGGTTTAAGGCGTAGGGGTAACGGTTTAGTGTCTAGGACTTAGTGTTCATAGTTGAGGAGGGTCAATGGCTTAGGGTTTAGGTCAGTAGCTAAAGGTTTTGGGATAAGGATTTTTTTCTTAGGGATCACGATTCAAGGTATATGGTTTATGGTTTAGGGTTAGGCCTAAGGCTTTAGGGATAACTTTTGGGTTTAGGGTTTATTGTTTAGTATTTAGGGTTTAGGCTTCATGGCTCAGGGATAAGGGTTTAGGCTTTATGGTTTAAGGTTTGGGGTTAAGGATTTACAATTTTGGAATTTGGGTTTATGGTTTATGGCTGAGGGTTTAGGGTTTAGGATTCAGTGTTAAGGGTTTATGGTTTATGACTTAAGGTTTTGGGCTTAGTGTTTAGGAAGTTGGGGTTTAGGGTTTAGGGTTTAGGGGTCATGATTTTGAAAAGTCTGTACTTTCACAATTTTAAAAGCTCACAATTTTTAAAAAAGTTCATGTTTTTTTAAAAATTCGTAATTTTATAAAAAGTTGGATGCTTGAAAAAAAAGTAAAATGATTTTTAAAAAAATTAGGACCTTAAAAATTTAAAAATCGCGACATTTTCTAAAATCAATTTTTTTAGAAATCCCAACTATTTAAAAACTCTTGAATTTTCTATAATTTGAACTTTATCATAAAAATGCCGAGTTTTTTTTAAATCCTTACTTTTTAAAAAATTATATTTTCTCAAAAAATTAAATAATAAAAATCAAGTACTTTTTAATATCCCAGGACTTATTCAAAAATCCTAACTTTTTAAAAAAGTTGAAGTTTTAAAATTCCCAACATTTTCCAAAATATGTACTTTTTAAAAATCCTAACTTTTCAAAAATCCCGACTTTTTTGAAAATTTTCATTTTTTCAAAATGACGACTTTTGGATAATCTCAAATATTTAAAATCCCATCATTTCAAAAATCCTATCTTTTTTTTGCAAATGTCTGGTTTCTCAAAATCTTTGACTTTTCAAAAATCCAAACTATTCAAAATCATGACTTTTTGAATATCTCAAGTTTTATAAAATCTCAACTTTTTCAAAAATCTTGACTTTTGTAAAATAACATCTTTTCCAAATTTTAACTATTTTAAGGTTTCTAGGTTGAGAGTTTAGGGCTCAAGGGGATATATTGTTGAGGGTTTAGGGTTGACGTTCACAATTCGTGGTTCTAGATTTAGATCTTAGGGCTCGGTTTTACGATTTAGTGTTCGAGGTTTATGGTTGAGGGTTTTGTATTTACTGAGTTTAGGGGTCATTGTTTAGTATTTAGGATTTAACATTAGGTGTTTTAGGGTTTAAAATCAAGAATTTAGGGTTTAGTATAAATTAAAGCATAAGGTTTATAAGGTTTAGGGTTTCGGTCTCAAAGTGTGTGCATGGTTGAGGGTCCATGACTCAGGCACGAGGTTCAGTGGTTACGAGTTTAGGGTTCTGATTTAGGGATTTGGCATAGGACTCGCGGTTCAAGGTATAGGTTTTGGAGTTTATGGTTAGGCTTGAGGTTTTAGGTTTAAATGTTTAGGGTTTAGGGTTTAAGGGTTTAGGGGTTTAGGATTCTTGGCTTAGGGATCGGTGGTTTAGGTTTATGGGTTAAGGTTTTTATGTTTTACGATTTAGGGATTTGGGTTTATGGTTTATGGTGAGGGTTTAGGTTTAAGGATTCAGTGTTAAGGTTTTATGGCTTAAGGTTTTGGGATTAGTGTTAAAATTTTGGGATTTAGGGTTTAGAGTTTAAGAATCAAAGTTTAAGGTCACGATTTTGAAAAAGTAATGATTTCAAAAATATCTCGATTTTGAAACAGTTAGGATCAAGACTTTTATGAAATCCCAACATTTACATAATCCTGATTTTTTTGAAAATCTCAACTTTTTAAAAAAACCCTCAATTTTTTAAAATTCAAACTTTTAAAGAATTATGAAATTTTATCTTTTTCTAAAATTACAAATTCTATAAAATCCACAACTTTTTAGAAAATAATGACTTTTTCAAAAATCATGACATACTAAAATATCAAGAATTGCTAGAAAATTTAAATTTCTCAAACGCCCAATTTTTTTCGAAAATCCCGATATTTTAAAAATGTGGAGATTTTTTGAAAATTTAAACTTATTCAAAAACCCTAAAAAAATTTAAATTCAAAATTGTTTGAAATTCACCACTTTTTGGAAAATAATGACTTTTTTAAAACTCATGAAAGATTCAAAAATCCATAGTTTCTAGAAAATCTAAATTTTCAAACTCTTGACTTTTCTTTAAAAATCCCGATATTTTAAAAAAGTGTCAATTTTTGAAACATGTGGTTTAGAAAAAGGACTCAAACGGATAGCTAGAGCACAAGTTATGACCTTTCATGTTCCTCCTAATTTTGGTGCATCACTACATTTTTGAAATCTTAACTCTTTTGATATTAAAACTTTTTCGAAAATCTCAATTTTCAAAAATTATTCGTTTGAAAAATAACAAAGTTTTCTAAAATCATAACTTTTTTAGAAATCCTAACTTAATAAAAAATTCTGACTTTTTCTAAAATCTTAACATTTTAAAAATCCCAACATTTTCAAAAATATTCTCTTTCTAGAAAATCCTGACTTTTAAAAAATCTTGACATTTTTGAAAATCTTCACTCCTAGAAAATCACTTGTTTTTAGAAACTCTCATTTTTTAAAAATCCCCTCTTTCAAAAATCCTAAATTTTTTCGTTAATGTCAAGTTATTCAAAAATCTTGATTTTTTCAAAAATCCAAACTCTTCAAAAATACAAAAAGCCCAACTATTTAAAAAATATGCACTTTTCAAAAATCCTAAGTTTTTTGAAATATTCATTTTTCGAAAATCTATTGTTTGAAACCCTAACGTTTTCAAAGTCCCAACATTTTTAAATCTCGCGGTTTTCAAAAATAACAACTTTGTTTAAAATTGTAACTATTTCAAAAGTTGTGACTTTTTTGAAAATCTTAAGTTTTTGAAAATCTTGACATTTTTCAAAATCCCAATTTTTTCAAAATACTTGGCTTTTTCAAAATCTATCTATTTTAAGATTTCTAGGTTGAGGTTTTAGGGCTCAGGGGATTTCGTGTTTATGGTTTAGGTTTTTGGGCTTAAGATTCTTGGTTTAGGGTTTAGTGCTTTGGGTTTAGGGATTAGCGCTCCATGTTCAAGGTTTAGGGATTAGGTTCAAGGTTCGGGGATCAAGGATTAGTGTTTACGAATTAGGTTTTACGGTTTAGGGTTTTGGGATTTTGGTGTTTAGGGTGTAGGTCTTAGGTTGTAGGGTTTGGGATTTGAGGTTTATGATTGAGGGTTTACTATTTACATTTAGGGTTTAAGACTCAGAATTTAGGGTTTAAGAGCAATTAGAGCTTAAGGTTTAGGGTTTATAGGGTATAGGGCTCAAAGTTTAGGGTTTAGGTCTTAGTGTTCATGGTTGAGGGTCTATGGCTCAAGGTTCAAGGTTTGGGGTTATGAGTTTAGGGTTTAGGGTTTTGGCTTAGGGCTCACGATTCAAGGTATGGTTTAGGGTTTAGGGTTAGGCCTAAGGCTTTAGGGTTCACTTGTTTATGGTTTAGGTTTTAAGGCTCATGGTTAAGGGTTTAAGGTTTATTGTTTAGGGTTTAAGGTTTGGGGTTTAGAGTTTATCTTTTATGGTTGAGGGTTTACGGTTTAGGATTTAGTGTTAAGGTTTTATTGTTTATGCTTTAGTATTTAGGGTATTGGGCTTAGTGTTTAGGATGTTCGGGTTTAGTGTTTAGCGTTATAACTCAGGTTTCAAGTTGTAGGGTTTAGGATTTAAAAGTCGTTATTTTGAAAATGTTACAATTTCAAAAATATCCCAATTTTGAAACAGTTAGGATTTCAAAAATTTCTTGATTTTCGAAAGTGACAAACTCATGAAATTAAAAAGCTCACAATTTTTAAAAAACTCATGAATGTTTAAAAAATTGGAATTTTTAAAAAGTAAATTTTTAAAAATATAAGAATTTAAAAAAATAAAGATATTCAAAAAAGTAGGGATTTAAAAATCTCTTTAGCTTTGTAATTCCCGACTTATTTGAAATTTGCACCCTTTTAAAATTCTTGTCTTTTTGAAAATCCCAACTTTCTCAAAATTCTTGGCTTTTTGAAATCAAAAGTTTTTGAAATCTCAATTTTTGTTCGAAATCCCAACCTTTTTACTATCCCGACATTTTGAAAATCTCAAATTTTTCAAAAACCTAAAATTTTATAAATTTGAACTTTTTTAGAATTATGAAATTCTATCTTTTTTTAAAATTGCAAATTCTTTAAAATCCTAAATTTATTGAACTTCAATTTTTTTAAAAAATATTGAATTTTTTAAAAATAATGAAATATTTAAAAATCTAGAATTTCTTGAAAATCTAAATTATTAAAACTACCGACATTTTTGAAAATCATGATATTTTAAAAAAGTTGAAATTTTGAAACATGTGGAAAAAACAAACTCAAACGGACACTCGGAGCACAAGTTATGACCTTTTCAATTTCCTGTTAATTTTTGCGCATCACTACATTTTTGAAATCTTGACGCTTTTGAGATCATAACTTTTCAAATATCCCAATAATTTGAAAACTCACAACTATTTAAAAAAATGGCGACATTTTCATATTTTAGAACTTTTTGAAAAATCTCAACTTTATACAAAATGCGGACCTTTTCGAATATCCTGATCGATTCAAAATCCATACTTTTTCAAAAATCTTGACGTTTTAAAAATCCCAACATTTTCAAAACTATAGAATTTTTAAAAATGTCAACTTTTAAAAAATCTTGACTTCTCTCGAATACAAAATCACGAATTTTTAGGAAAGTTCAACTTTTTGAAAATTCCATCTTTTCAAAAATTCTACCTTTTTTGAAAATGTCAGTTTTTCAAAAACTGCCCACTCTTAAAAAATCTGAACTCTTCAAAAATTCAAAAATCCCAACTCTTTCGAAAATCCCAACTTTTCAAAATCTTGACTTTCTTGAAATATTCATTTTTCAAAGAGCCCAACTTGTTTGAAAATATGAACAGTTTCAAAGTCCCAAAATTTTTAAAATCTTGACATTTTCAAAAATAACAACTTTGTATTTAGGACTTTGTTTTGCATTTAGGGTTTAGGACTAATGGTTTACAATTGAGGGTTTTGTATTTAGGATTTAACATTTAGGGTTTTACGGTTTAAGACTGAAAATCTAGGGTTTAGGAGCAATTAGAGCTTAAAGCTTAGGGTTCATAGGGTATAGGCCTCAGAGTTTAGGGTGTAGGGCATAGGGGTTAGGGTCTAGGGTTTAGGTCTTATATTTCATGGTTGAGGGTCCATGGCTTAGGGTTCGAGGTTCTAGGTTATGAGTTTAGGGTTTAGGGTTTAGGTCTCTAGCTAAAGGTTTAAGGTTTAGGGTTTTTGCTTAGGGATCACGGTTCAAGGTATAGGGTTTATTGTTTAATGTTTAGGGCTTAGGGTTTAGGATTCATAGCCTATGGATCAGATTTTAGGGTTTATGGTTTATGGTTGAGGGTGGGTTTATTTTTTAGGATTTAGGTTTTGGACTTAGTTTTTTGGGATGTTGTGGTTTAGGTTTAGTGTTTATAACTCAAATATCGGGTATTAGGGTTTTTAGGCTTTGTGATTTTAAAAAGTAATGATTTAAGAAATATCCCGAATTTGAAATAGTTAGGATTTCAAAAAATTAATAATTTTCAAAAATTTAGTATTTTCAAATATTTCGAAAGTGATAAAGACATGTATTTAAAATGTTCACGATGTTTAAAAACTTGTGGTTTTAAAAATTCATATTTTTGAAAATGTCGTGATTTTATAAGAAGTTTGAATTTTGAAAAAGTAAAGATTTTGAAAATGTTAGGATTTCAAAAAAATTAGGATATTCAAAACAATTGGGATTTAAAAATATCTTCAGTTTTATAATTCATGACTTATTTGAAAATTGCATTGTTTCTAAAAATCTCAACTTTCTCAAAATTCTTTACTTTTTCACAATCAAGGATTTTTGAAATCCCAAACATTTCATAATCCCGTCTTTTTAAAATTCTCAACTTTTTAAAAAATCGTAGAAAAGAAATTTAAATTCGTACTTTTTTAGAATTATGAAATTCTATATTTTTCTAAAATTGCAAATTCTTTAAAATCCTTTTTTTTAAATTCAAAACTTTTTGGAAAATAATGACTTTTTCTAAAATCATGACATATTCAAAAATCAAAAATTTCTAGAAAATCTAAATTATTCAAACTTCCGAATTATTTTGAAAATCCCGATATTTTAAAAAGAAGTTGAGATTTTGAAACATGTAGTTTTAAAAAAAACTCAAACGGACACTCGGAGCACAAGTTAAGACATTTTGAAGTTCTGCTAGTTTTAGTGTATCACTACATTTTTGAAATATTCACTTTTTCGATATTATAACTTTTCGAAAAAATCCCAACTTTTTCAAATATTGCTAATATTAAAAATAGGGACATGTGGTGAAAACATGGACTCAAACGGACACCTAGAGCACAAGTTATGACATTTTCAAGTTCCTATTAATTTTGGCGCATCACTACATTTTGGAAATCTTGAATCTTTTGATATTATAACTTTTCAAAAATCCCAACTATTTCAAAAATTATGATATTTTCAAAAATCATTTTTTTCAAAATTCCAACTTTTTAAAAGTTCTTGAATTTTCTAAAATCTCAACATTATAAAAAAACCTTTTTCAAAATCCTTACTTTTTAATTTTTTTTATCAAAAATAGCAAATATTAAAAACTGGTACTTGTATGAATATTCTGAGTTATTAAAAAATTCCGACTTATTCAAAAATCCTGAGTTTTTCAAAAATCTTGACTGTTGTTACATAAAAAATAGACTCAAACGGACACCCGGAGCTCAAGTATGACCTTTCAATTTACTGTTAATTTTTGTGCATCACTACATTTTTGAAATCTTGACTCTTTTGAGATTATAACTTTTCAAAAATACTAATTTTTTTAAAAATCCTAACTATTTAAAAAATGGCGACGTTTTCAAATATTAAAACTTTTTCAGAAATCCCAACTTTTTTAAAAATTCTTGATTTTTCTAAAATCTCAACTTTATGCAAAATGTGGACCTTTTTGAATATCCTAACTTATTCAAAAATCTTGACATTTGAAAAATCCCAACATTTTCAAAAATATAGAATTTTTTGAAAATCTTCACTTTTACAAAATCATGAATTTTTGGAAAATCTCAAAAAAATTTAAATCCCGTCTTTTCAAAATATTCATTTTCAAAAACCCCAACTTGTTTGAAAATATGAACATTTTCAAAGTCTTAACATTTTTCAAATCTTGATGTTTTTCAAAATAACAACTTTGTATTTAGGACATTATTTTGCATTTGGGCTTTAGGATGATGGTTTACAATTGAGGGTTTAGTATTTAGGATTTAACATTTCTTGCTTTTACGCTTAAGACTCGTAATTTAGGGTTTAGGAGTAATTAGAGCTTAAGGTTTAGGGTTTTTAGGGTATAGGGCTTAGAGTTTAGGGTTTAGGTCTTAGAGTTCATGGTTGAGTGTCCATGGCTCAGGGTTCGAGGTTTTGGGTTATGAGTTAAGAGTTTAGGGTTTAGGTTTCTAGCTAAAGGTTTAAGGTTTAGGTTTTGCTCAAAATTTAGTGGTTCAAGATATAGGGTTAGAAAATTAGGGTTTATTGTTTAAGGTTTTGGGCTTAGGGTTTAGGGTTTAGGCTTCATGGCTCATGGATCAAATTTTATGATTTATGGTTTAAGGTTTGGGGTTTAGATTTTAGGTTTTACGATTTAGGTATTTGGGTTTACGGTTTATGGGTGAGGGTTTAGGGTTTAGGATTCAATGTTAAGGGTTTATGGTTTATGGTTTAGGATCTAGGGTTTTCAACTTAGCGTTTAGGATGTTGTGGTTTAAGGTTTACTACTTTTTGTGTTTTAGGCTTTAGGCTTGAGGTTCGACAAATTTGAAAAAGCAACTGTTTAAAAAATATCAACTTTTTTTAAATTGTAATTTTTCAAAAGCCGTGACTTTTTAAAAATATCGCGTTTTGAAAATCTCAATTTTTCAAAAATCTTTCCTTTTTGAAAATCCCAAGTTTTTCAAAATACCAACATTTTCCAAATCTAATTTTTAAGGTTTCTAGGTTGAGGGTTTAGGCGTTTAGGGATTAGAGCTCAGGCCTTAGAGTTTAAGGTTAACGGTAGAGGGTTTGTGGTTTGGGGTTGAGGTTTACATGAGTTGAGGGTTTTACATTTAGGGTTTAGGGCTCATGGTTTACGATTAAGGGTTTAGTATTTAGGATTTAGTATTTAGGGTTTAAGAGTCGACTCTAGGGTTTAGGAGTAATTAGAGCTTAAGGTTTAGTGTTTATAAGGTATAAGGTTCATACTTTAGGGTTTAGGGCATAGGGGTTATGGTTAAGGGTTTAGGTCTCGGTGTTCATTGTTAGGGTCCATTGTTTAGGGTTCAAGGTTTTGTGTTAACTTTTTAGGTTTAGGGTTTAAGGCTAAGGGTTAGGGGTTTTGCATTTATTGTTAGGGTTTAAGACTTATAGTTTAGGGATTAGGCTTCAAGGCTCTGGGGACCAAGATTAGGGTTTACAGTTTAAGGTTTGGTGTTTAGAGTTTAGGTTTTATGATTTAGGGATTTGGGTTTCTGGTTAAGGGTTTAGGGTTTAGGGTTCAGTGTTAAGGGTTAATGGTTTATTATTTAGGATTTAGGGTTTTGGGATTAGTTTTTAGGATGTTGGGGTTTACGGTTTAGGTTTTAGGGTTTAGGGGTTGCAAATTTGAAAAAGTTGGGATATCAAAAATATCCCGATTATAAAACAAATAGGATTTCAAAAAAGATAAGATTTTTAAAAAGTCTCGTATTTTGACATATTTTGAAAGTGATAAAGTGATGAATTTTAAAAGCTCATAAGGTTTTTTAAAAACATCTCGTGATTTCTAAAAAAATCGTAGGCTTTTGAAAAATTTGTGATTTTATAAAAGTTGTAATTTTAAAAATAAAGATTTTTAAATTGTTAGGATTTTTTAAAAAATAAGGATATTCAAAACATTTTGGATTTAAAAATATCTTCAGTTTTTTAATTCCTGACTTATATGTAAATCCCAACCTTTTCAAAAACCCTAAATTTTTTTGAATTCAAACTTTTTTTGAATTATGAAATTCTATCTTTTTTCCAAAATTATAAATACTTTAAAATTCTAAAAAATTTAAATTCACAACTTTTTGGAAAATAATGACTTTTTCAAAATCATGACATATTCAAAATCTAGAATTTTTTGAAAATATAAATTATTCAAACTCCGACTTTTTTTGAAAATCTTGATATTTTAAAAATTTGAGATTTTTGAAACATGTGGTTTAAAAATGGACTCAAACAGACACTCGGAGCACAAGTTTTGAACTTTTGAAGTTCCTACTAATTTTGATGCATCACTACATTTTTGAAATCTTGACTTTTTTGAGATTATAACTTTTTCAAAAATCCCAACTTTTTAAAAAATCACAACTATTTAAAAAATCGTGACATTTTTAAAAATCAAAACTTTTTCAAAAATCCCAACTTTTTAAAAATTCTTGAATTTTCTAAAATCTCAACTTTATCAAAAATGTCGAATTTTTTGAAAATCCTTACTTTTTAAAAAAATTATTTTCTCAAAAAAATGTAAATATGAAAAATTGGGACTTTTTCAAATATCCTAACTTATTCTAAAATCCTAACTTTTTAAAAATTCTTGACGTTTTAAAAATCCCAACATTTTCCAAAATATTAATTTTTTTGAAAGACTTGACTTTTTTGAAAATCTTCACTTTTACAATCTTGACTTTTTGGAAAAACTAATTTTTTTAAAAATCCCATCTTTTCAAAAATCTTAACTTTTTTGAAAATGTTGAGGTTTTCAAAAATCTAGACTCTTCAAAAATCCTTACTCTTCCAAAATGTGAAAATAACAACTTTTTTAATTAAAATTGTAACTTTTTTGAAAAACTCAAGTTTTTTAAAATCCTAATTTTTTCAAAATCTTGACTTTTTGAAAATCCCAACTTTCTAAAAATACCAACTTTTTTCAAATGTAACTATAGTGACGAGGACTTAGGTTTTGGGCTCGGATTCAAGGTTTAGGTTTAGTGTTTAAAGTTTAGGGATTAGGGATCAAGGCTCAAGGCTCAGGGTTTAGGGTTTAGTGTTGAGGTTCGGGGTTTGGGGATCAAGATTTAAGGTTTAAGAATTAGCTTTTAGGGTTTTGGGGTTAAGGGTTCTTAGGCTTATGATTTAGGGTTCAAGTTTTACGGTTTATGTTTCGAGGTTTATGGTGGATGGATTTGTAATTACGGTTTAGGGCTCATGGTTTATGATTGAGGGTTTAGTATTTAAGATTTTACATTTAGTGTTTTAGTGTTTAAGACTAAGAATTTAGGGTTTAGGAGAAATTAGAGCATAAGCTTTATAGGGTATAGGTCTCAAAGTTTAGGGTTTAGGGTGTAGGGGTCATGGTTTAGGGTTTAGGTCTTAGTTTTCATGGTCGAGGGTCCATGGCTTAGGGTTCGGGGTTATGAGTTTAGGGTTTAGGGTTTAGGTCTCTAGCTAAAGGTTTAGGATTTAGGGTTTTGGCTTAGGCTTAAGGGTTTAGGGTAACACCTAAAGATTTAGGGTTCAATGTTTAGGGTTTAGGGTTTAAGGCTCAGGTTTAGGGATTTAGGGCTTTAGGTTTTAGGGTTTAGGCTTCATGGCTCAGGGATAAGGGTTTAAGGTTTATGGTTTAAGGTTTAGAGTTTAGAGTTTAGGTTTTACGATTTAGGGATTAGTGTTTATGATTTATGGATTAGGTTTTAGGTCTTAGGATTCAGTGTTAAGGGTTTATGGTTTATGGTTTAGGATTTAGAGTTTTTTTATTAATATTTAGGATGTTGGGGTTTAGGGTTTAGAGTTTACAAATGAGGTTTCGTGTTTTTAAGATTTAGGTTTAGGGTCACGATTTTGAAAAAGTCATGATTTCAAA